>PVJO010007860.1:0-78954 GCA_004026905.1 Hystrix cristata | reverse complement strand
AGAGGGGAAAGGGAAAATATGGAAAATGATGAATGAACCTGCTGTAAATAGGGAGGGAGGGTGCAGAGGGGAGGGGGGGAGAGGGGGGAGAACCAAGATACATCATGTATAGGTACAGAATTAATGTAATGAATGTGACCATTGTATGTAGAATGTACCAATACATGTTCTTGGTTTAAAATAAAATAAAATAAAAATAGACTGTACTAAATAGTTTTTGCTTGAGCTTTTACTTTTACTTATTTTATTAATTTAAAATAACTATTTTTTAAATAAATTAATGAAAACTCTTTTCCCCCAATGAATCACGTGTAAGTACTAAAGTGAACCATGGGCAATTGTGAATTGCTTAAGAAAAGTGAAAGATTTTCAAAATGTTATTGAAATGTGTGTTTTAGTGACAGGATTCTTAGTTTACAACTAAAAGATGATTACAGTCCAAGCAAATATTTTATATTTACAAGAAGATAGCTATGTGACAAACTCCCATAGTTGATGACCTTAGTCAAGCTGTGTGTCAGCACTTATAAGCTGAGATTTTATTCTTCTTAGGTGCCGACAGTACTGAGTAGCCAGGGGTGGCTCACAGTTTGCTTTTCCAGGGTGAATGCCTTGTGGTATCTGAGAGAGATGGGTGTGAGAGGTCCTAGCCATTTCTTCCCAGGATGGGGTTCCTTTAATGGGCAAAACTCACTCTTGGGTTCCTCTGTGGCTTCCCCAAAACTTCAGCCAGTCTTCATCATGATCTCTCAGATCTCCCAATTCTGCTTCCTCCCCAGGAAGCCTCTGTGCTCCTAACTCTTATCTCAGCACCTGCTTCCCGAAGAACCCAACCTGTGCAAGGTTTTTTAAAAATATAATGTAGAGTCATATGATGAATGTTACCACTATGTACATCTAAAATGTACCATTAAAATAAAAAAAAAAAATCAGACACTGCGGTCAGATACAAAAGAGAGACACGAAGTTAAAACCAGTGTCTATTACACCTCTTTGTCCTTATTTACAGTTATGGTTTCTCATATCAGAGAAACAATTTGATGTGTACTCATGAGTGTCTGATTTATTTCAATTTCACTTAATAGTATGTTCTTAAGGAGCATCCATTTACATACAAATGATTCTAGTTTATCCTTTGGTATGGTGGTGTAGTACTCCATTGTGTAGAAGAGCCACATTTTCTTTAGCCATTCATTGGTTTTTGGGCATCTAGGCTGTTTCCAAGACTTATAAGAGGAAGATAATATACAAAGGAGAGGAGTACTAGAAAGAGGGAACAGGGAAAAGCAGGAAGGGAAAAAACAGAAAGAAATGGGAAAGGGAAATCATGGAGAAATGTGAATAAACCTGCTGTAAATAGGGATGGAGGGAACAGAGGGGAGGGGAGGGGAGGAGGTGGGAAAACCAAAATGCATCATGTACAGGTACAAAATAAATATGATGAATGTGATCATTATATGTACAATGTACCAACACATGTTCTTGGTTTAAAATAAAAATATTAAAAAAATAAGTAAATAAATAAAGCCAAAGTGTCACGTTTTTATCTAGTAAAATAAATTTTTTTAAAACAGCACAGTTATTCTAATTGTTGTCAATCCCACTGAGCATCATTGACATGCGTATTGTTTCTATAAGAAAGTAGACAAGAGAAGAAAATTCTTTAAGTCAGAAAACATGTGCAAACTGACTTTCAACTTGGTATCAAATGGCGACTATTATGATAATGGGTGGTGGTTGTTCAAAATTGCATATAATATTGTTAATTGCCTTTTCGAACAAATGCTCATCAGGATACAAATGTATACAGTATTATCAGTGGAACAATAGTCACTTTCATCAGTGTGTATCATGAATCGACTGATGACTATTAGCGAGGAAGAGTATTTGCCTAACCCTCTCATTATTAAAATAAGGAACTTAAATTTTTAACTTAAATTCATCGTAATTTTTGTTCAGTAACAGCTATAAATATAGGACTGTGTTTTAACTATAAAAGTATGTTTAAATTTTAAGATCCATGTTTTAATCATATGGAAACATATGCAGAAAGGATGCATAAATAAATATCTACTTCTATGGCATTATAATTGATTTATATACAAGATGTTAATTCATGCTATCACTGATTACTGTCTGTTAATATGAATATTATCCTTAATCTGGTCTTTAGAAGTAACACTCTGCGATCTTCTGGGATGTATAGTAACAGGCGAGATGCACAGGGAGCTTTATGAAAATATCATGAATATAAAGCTCCCCATTTGATTGCTTTGAAGGAGTTGAAGTGGTCCCTACTTAGACACTAGAGTCGCGTCTACAAATGTAACTACCTTCACCTGGATCTTCACCTGGACCTCCCAATATTTTAAACTTCACAGCATAGTAGAACAAGTCCTGCCAGGGAATGCTGAAACCCTGATGCTTTGTACAGGGCTCACAGTATGGGAGACGTCCTTTTTTTACAAATGAAAATACTTCTCTTTTTGTGGGCTTGTGGATTGTACAACTCAGTTTTTCTGCTTCTTCAGTTCTCATCATAGTTCACCCTCCTTCGGACTCCTGTAAGAACACATAACATTCATTTATCACTCTCCTCCCTGATTTTAGCAATTATTGTTGATGTTATTCGTATTAGCATTTATATTATAATGCACTTCGTAGCTTCTTACAGTATTTTTCTTTAATTTTTAATTTTAAAATTACATAATGTATTTTTTCCAAACTATTTTAACTTTTCTCAGAGATGAATCAGTTTAAGTGTTTATTTTTAATCCAAATTTTTGCCCAATACTGTAACTTCTAGCAGGAATAAACCATGTAAACAATAATGATTATGTTTAAAGTCTCGTATCTCTTTTATTAAACTGAACAAATAGTAAAGCTGTTGGGAGAATGTTGTTCTCAGTGTTATTTTGAGTTAATATAGAGTAAGCCATGACCTGATAGTGAATTTCATATGAATTTGTTTTCCATTAATAAATTTCCTTGGAGAATCATTCTACTGGGAGATTTGAGGAGTCAATGGAAGAACAAAGTAAAACATATTTATTTACTCAGATAGCATTAGAATTTAGTCACAGACACATATGAGAATGTATTATTTTATTTCATTCGAAAATGATTCAGTTTCTTTATCTTTTTTCATTTTTCTCCCTAAATTCCATTGTTGATACATAAATGATGTCCTGCATTTCCACTCCAGTTTTTATCTCAGATTGAAGCCAAGTATGTTCATGCCGTTTGATGTGAAATAGAGAGAAGGTTAGTTTGTATGTTTGTATTATATTTTCGCAGAATTTTCTCACAGAGTTTTAAAGTTTTTGTAGACTGTTTTAAATGTTTATAAGGAACCCTGGGGGCTGAAGGTGTACTTCAGTGATAGAGCTCATGCCTTCTTGTGTGAGACTCCGTGTTTGATCCCCAGTGTCATGGAAAATAAAGGACAGACAGAAGAAAGGAAGAAAGGGGCTGGAGAGAAATGAAAGAAAGAAAGGAAGGAAGGAAGGAAGGAAGAAAGAAAGAAAAAAAGAAGAGAAAGATAAGGAAAGAGGAAAGAAAGAGAAAGAAGGAGACTGTCCTAAGGACACTAAAGTCTACTTGCATTTTTTATGAAGTCATTCAATTAAGTATTTTACTGATAATTATGAATAGTCATTGTTTTTTAATTCCCCTCCATATTATGCTTCATGCAATTATTTTTGTGTGTTAGAGTATATTAAAGTGCATAGAATTTAACCATAAAATATTTTTTACTTTACATGTATCTCTGTGTCTATTTGTTTATTAATTAGACAAATATTATAGAACCCCTACTGCATGTCAAATATTTTTTTTCAAATTTTGGAATATAGTGGTGAATGAAAGAGAAAAAATTAATCTCTGCCTTCATGGACTTGGCTTCTTTTCTTTTCTTTGGTGCTGGGGATCGAACTCAGGGCCTTGCACTTGCTAGGCAAGCACTCTACCCACAAAGCTAAATCCCCAGCGGACTTGCTTCTTGAGTTCTTGGAGCTCCCAAATGTTATAAACACTTGCATAGATGATGAGATTTTATTTTTAAAATTCCAGGAGACCATGACCTATCTGAACAATCTTGTTGTCTTACTATTTAGAAGTTGCTGGTAATAAATGTGAATGTATTTAATCATCATGTAGACATGGTATTTAGTAACTTGTATTCTACCTGGTAATAATGGATGCCTTTACCTCAGGTCTAGTACTGGTGAGTAGTACAAGTAAAAACATTTGTAAGTAGTCAAGCACTGTACAGTGTTCCACTGCCTTACACATCATAAAAAAATTCCGACATGCTCGTAAGAGATGATAGGTAGATGATACATGGATAGATGGATACACAGGCATATTACACAAATGCACACATGCACATGGACATGTATACAGCTGTGTGAATGTTTGTTCCAGTAGCTGATTGTAGAGGTGCAGAAATTCGATCCTAAGTAACTGTCTTAGTGGAACATCCATCCACTAATCACCAGGCAACAATGCCAGCTAAAGGCATAAATTTTAAGAGAGCACCAATTCCATTCCTTTGGGCAGATATGTGAGATGCAACAGAAAAAGATGGATGCAATACAAATATTTCAAGAAAGTTGTCAGCTTTTCTTTCTTTTCCTTTTTTTTTTTTTTTTTTTTTTTTTTTTTTGCTGAGAAGCCTCAGCGGGGAAGAAAACTCCGGCTAAGGGTGGGCTATGGGGATCAACACAGAGGGAAAATAAGGAGTCTCCTGCTAATGCCACAGAGCTCTCAACGAAATACTGCACTAATGAGAAACTTGAGAGCTCAATTAGCAGAGTAGCACTTTAAGTTTTTGAAAAATACTTTCCTTGCTTAGATTTTTTATTAGCAATAGTGCTCATTTCTGTTCTTGAAAAGTCTAACAAAATAGTAGAATAATGGAACTCCCAAAATTATAAGTTATTTGGAGATAAATATGATAACCCATTAAGAAAAAAATAACATTTTCTAACTCTATTAGAGCAATAGATAAAAGATTAGTTAGTAAATTCAGTACGTCAGCGAATATTCTAGTTTATTTCAAATCATCTCAGAATCAGTTGATCTTTTGATCTTTAATAGCCATAATATTTTGTAGCAGCCTGAGTTTGGATGTGTATTTGCTAAGCAATATTTTTCGGAAGCAAAGTTTACCAGTAATTTGAAAAGAGTAAAAGCCAAAATTGGCTTAGATTTTTGAGTAACAGGCTGAGAAGAATACTCAGCATAAATTGTGTAAAGTAGTCATAAGAATATTTTTGAGCCCTCATACATGAAGTATTGGGAAGATTCTAGAAGTTAACAACAGAATTACAGGGCTCAAGGACACTTTTGCTATAATTTTGGGGTTTGCAATACTGTATCATGCTGTATCATAATTATTTAAATGGAAATAGTCATGTGTACTTTGGACTATACTCTTTTATTTTTAATTAGTATGTTTGTGATACATAATGATTATATTCACTATGGGTAGTTGATACATATATATAACACATCTTAATTCTTCCCCTTCCTCTCCTCCTTCCTCCAACCTCTATTTCTTGGTACCCTTTTCATTTGCAAAAGATATGAACGATTATCAAAGTGTAGCATTTATATAGAAAACATCTTTAGCATGATAGTTCAGCTGGATTATTCACTTGATATGCTTGAGAGCTGCCCAGTGGATTCATAAAGCACAATTATTGGTATGATGGTGAGTCATAGAGGTATTGGATTGAGATTTAGCCATTTTCTCCCAGACACTCTTTCCTTGTTCTGCTTCCTGTTCACCATGAACTAAGCAGCTTTAGTCCACCATACCATTCTGGCATGATGTTCCTACCTTGGTGCCAGCCAATCATGAACTGACCACCCTGAAACCATGAGCAAAAACAGGCACCCTTAAATTGTATATGTCAGGTTTCAGGCTCCAGTGACAAAAAGCTGACTAATGCAGAAAACTCGAACTAAAGAAGTGGGGTGGTTGCTGTGACCATACCTGATGTTGCATTTCAGAAACCTTTGCAATTGATGTATGTCAGGAGTTTGGAAAAGTTGTAGGGGAACTGACCTGCTGATGTGTAAGTAACTCCTAAGATACATTGTATTTCAAAGTCTTACTCTTCAAATATTAAGGAATTCTTACTCAAAATTAAGTTCCAGGAAAAAGGAACCCTTCTACACTGTTGGTGAGAATGTAAACTAGCATAACAACTATGGAAATGAGTGTGGAGATTGCTCAAAAACCTGAAACTAGAAATTCCATTTGACCAAACTATTCCCTTTCAAAGCATCTTCCTGAAAGAGTTAAGAACATCCTATTACAGTGATATATGCATAGCCATGATTATAGCTGCACAATTCATAATAGCTATATCTTGGGAGTGGCCTCTATGTCAATAAATAGGTAAATGGATAAAGAAAATATGGTATTCGTACACAGTGGAGTACTACTCTGCCATAAAAAATACTTGAGCGATTTGGAACAAAACAAATACACCTTTAGATTTTACTGTTAAGTGAAATAAATCAGACACACAAGCTTAAATATCACATGATTTCTCTTGTATGAGAAACCCAAAGTATAAATAAAGAATAAAATAAAAGAATAGATAATAGGAAGTAGGGAAATACATGGACTGATAAAATGAAACTTAGAAAAATTTAAAGTCAAGGTGAAATGCCATGTCTTAAATCCTTGCTTGGAGAATAAATTACTTTAGAACAATTGTATGGCATACACGGTATATTTTTGTTAATGTGTTTAATATAGATACAAGGTAGGCTGACCAGGGCCATTGAAATTCTGTGTTTATTTCTCATAGCAACCTCTTTCTCTGGGAATTATAAATGGTTTATTTAAGCAGAATCACTCTTGTTAAGCCATGCTTGTGTTGTCAAATTATTTTGCTTCAGCAGCTTTTTGACGAGTAATTTTTCTTTAAAAATTAAAGTGATTTGAGAGTTATTTTCAAAGACCATGTCTATATAGTCAATGAGAATGGAGATCTACATGATTATTCACTGATTATAATAGGTCATAATTATAAATCAAGGCAAACTCTATGCTAAATTAAACAGAAAATTTGTCCTTTGTGTCTTTTCATGATGTGCAAGTTTCCGTACTGAACAGAAGTGCACACTATTTTTGCGGACTTTCTTATGAAAAGTAGTTTCAGAGGTGTACAGAATAATCCAGGGATATTTGATCTGTGAGGAAATGATGGAGTAAAGTGAGTAAAACTCCAAGAGGACCATTTATATTTTACCAAATATCAACTCTGTGTTCGTAGGTGTATTTTACTAAAGAGAAATTGATTTTAGTGGTGTAGTTTAGCCTGAATCATTTGTGTGACATATGACCAGCCTCTAACTTGGATTATTCAGTCCAGAATCACTCCAGTTCATATATTAAAAAAACAAAGGTAATCAATAAATGCCTCTTCAAATAGCAAATGAATGACCAACTGAGAACTATCTAGGATCAAGTCTTCTAGCAACACTGGCATTCTCCAACCTCAGGAATTTTGTACTTGCTCCTTCCTCAGAATTTAGTATCATTACATCCCAATCATGTGATTCAAATGTTTGCTTCTTAATCATATTTCCCAGGGTTACCTTGTATAGTGCGAACCCATTTGTTACTTCCCAGAAATTTTTAATCCTATCATCCATTTTTTAACCAGTAATGATCAGTCACATAATCTCTATTTTTGGTATTACCTGTCTGTTTCTTTTATCACAATGTGAAAGAGAGTCATGAGTACAAAATTCTTGGTTTTGATTGTTGAGGTATCCCTGGACCGTACAGGAGGCATTGAGGAATAGCTGACATTCAACAGAAATTTGTTGGGTTAATAAGTATGATTTGCTACATAATGTTTTAAATTGTTGTTTTGAAACAATTATTAACCTACGAGAAGTCACACAAAAGTAGAGAGAGGCGCTTTGTCCTCTTCAGGTACTCATAGGTTCATTTTGAATAACTAAAGTATGATATGACACCTAAAAATGGACACTGGTATACTGTGTGTTTGTGTATGTGTAATTTGATCACATGCACACTCATGTAATCACCACAAGCAAGTTACAAAACTACCACCACAAATATTTCCCACATGCTATCCATTTATATTCTTTCTCTTTTACCCTTACCAATCCTAACCCCTTAGATTCACTAATATGCTATCTTTATAATTTTATCATTTAAGAAGGCTATATACATAATCACATACTTCCTAAAATGAATGCAAACTTATATATTGTAAATATCTATTATTAAAAATTAGAAGCACCATCGTTTTAACTAAAAAAATACTACAATACTATACAATACTCTATAAATATATAGTATACTATATAATAGTATATAGTCTATAGTATACTATATAAATATATAGAATACTATATAAATGGAACCGGGGTTGGGGATTTAGCTCAAGTGGGAGAGTGCTTGTCTAGCAAGCACAAGGCCCTGAGTTCGATCCCCAGCACCACCCCGCAAAAAAATGGAACCATGCAGAACATGACCTTCCAAGGTGGGCTTTTTTCATTCTTGTAGTGCCTTTAAAATCCATTCAAATGATAACATAAGTCAATTATCTGTGCTTTTGTATTGCTGAGTTGTATTACATAATGTGTGTATAGAGCAGTAAGCTTAGCCACTCACCAACTGAAAGACAGTTTGTCAGGGCCCAGATTTGGTTGTTACATATAAAGATGTTATGAGCATTTGTGTAAATGCTGTGTGTACATAGGATTTCATTTACCTGGGAAAATTATTCAGAACTACAATAATCGAGTCATACAAAAACTACATATTTTAGGAAAATGCCCAGTAATTTTTCTAGTGGTTGTTCCACTTTGCATCCAGTGAAGAATGAGTAGGGGATCTGGTCTGTTTTAGTCATCATCTGCGTTTGGTATTGTCACTGTATTTTGTTTTAATTGCTAGACTAGGCATGTAGCAGTGTCTCATCATGGCTTGAATTTGAGCTTCACTAATTGATGTTGAATATAGACATGTTTTCATGTGCTATTCGCCATCTACATAGCCTCAAGTCATAATTGTGGATTTCTCAGTTTCTTCTTTCTGCTCTCTCAGGTATTTATTCACATAGCTTTGCAGCACTTTTTTTGGTGCATATACATTTAGGATTGCTAAGATTTCTTGGTAAATTGATCCTTTTAATATGTTATTGTCCTACTCTGTCTCTGGTAAATGCTTAGAAATCTATTTTCTTTGATGTTAATATACCCATTCCTACATTCTTTTAGTTAATATTTCTACCATCTATCCTTTTCCCATAGTTTTACTTTCAAATTGCCCATATCATCATATTTGAAGTGAGTTTTCTACATAACCATCCTTTAATTGGGTCATGCTATTAACCACTTTGCTAGTTTCTTTCTAACTGAATATTTAGACCATTTACATTTAGTACAACAAAAGATAATTTTAGACCTTTGATTTGTGATTTTACCTTTTTTGTTTCTGTTTGTTTTGTTTTGTTAGTCCTGATTTCCTATAAGTTACTTGAATGATATTTAGAATTCTATTCTGACTTATATATAATTTTTGGTATTGAGTGATTTATTTGTACAGAATTTTAGTAGTTCCTCTTGGTATAGCAGTTACATATATATTGCATCAGTAGTCTACAAGTTTGAGTAGAGTGCTTAATTATTTTATGTTTTATCCTCTTCATGATAAAATCATCTTAAATATTTATTTTGCTTATATTTATAATCATATTAGAGTGTTACAATTTTTGTTTTAGGAAGTATAGAAACGTCATGAGAAGGTGGAGCCATGCTGAATTTATCTGCATATTTGCTTATAATATGCCTTCTTTCATTTTGACAGTCTATCGTTCATGTCATTTTCTTTCTTTTTAAATGTAGAACTTTCTTTAGACATTATTTTAGAGTATGTCTCTTGGTTAAAAATTTCTAGATCTTCTTTATCTGATCATATTTTGATTTTCCTTTTATTACTGAAGGCTATTTTCTTACTACTGTCAAAGATTTTGTTTCTGTGATTTTCAGAAGTTTAGCTCTGACAAATATTGTCACAGTTTATCCTTTTTGATGTTTAGATTTCTTCTTAAATCTGCAGCTTGTGATTTTTCAGCCATTATTTTAGTGAAGTTCTTTTTGAGCTCCACCCACTTCCTTCTGTCCTTCTCGGATGTTGTGTGCTTTATTCAAGTTTTGTTTGTCCCTCGGGCTCTGGTTTTGAGACCGAGTAACGCCTATTTGTCTATCTTCTGGTGCGATGCTGCTTCATCTCTCTCATTCATCTGGTTGTAATCCATCCATTGTGTCTTAAATTTCTGTATTTCTTTTGTCCTAAATTTTGCATTTGCTCTTATTTTCCTATTGTATTGCTTTACTAAGGATTCTTCCTTGTTTTATAACACGTTCTATTTCTGTTTGTTCATTTCAAAGCTGGAAACCATGTCAATAATTAAAAGTGGAAAGTGGAAGTCAAGTTTTCCCACTGCCCTGCCCTCGATACCAAGGTGAGAAGGAGATGACCCCAACTACTTGTGGGCAAGGAGAAGAGTTCACGCCCATCTTCTTGTCTTTGAGAGAGCACCCTGACTCTCACAAGGGAAGGATATGTTGTCACTTTTCCCCAGATGGCCTCCACTGACATGGTGTGCGATGGGATCTTTACTGAGAATGTAGGGAAAGTCTTGGCTTTCATTCAGTCCCCTCTGACATCACCTTAGCTAGAAAAGAGGCTGCTTATTACTTCTGGGTAAGTGCAGAGTTGAGACTCCTCAGCATGGGACCTGCTTTGTTGATATATTTATGATGGTTCTATGACCACAGTCTCTTCAGTATCCGTTCTGGTTTATATACTCTATTTAAAAATGAAACCTCAGGGAACTCATCACAAGATCATTTTCAAAGAATGTCAGCTCCTCCCCTCTCTGATTTTTTTCTATCATCTTTCAAATTCTTATATTTGTTTTATATGTAAATATGCATAAGATCTAGAGTATTTTCCTGTAGTTAGTAGGAGGAAAAGGGAAAAAACTCCATTTTGTCAAGGAATGGAAAATCTCATAAAATAGATCTTAAATACCTTAATAAAAAAGACCCAGTGAAATAGTTTCATGTAGTAATTAACATGTACTCTAATAAACTAAACAACATATATAATTTCCACCTGAATTTTATTTAGGAGAACTTGAAAAGTTTGGTGTCCCAGAGGTAAATATAATTATTTGCTTTTAATTGTATTGTTAAAGTTTTTGTTTGTTTGTTTAGATTATTTATTCCATTGCTCTCAGCCTACTACATTTCAAAGATCATCCACATTTAGCCAGTATTATCCCATCCAATGCCACACGTCATTCTTTTTGTATATGACAAAGAAAAAAGGAATTGCTATAATGAATTTTTTGTTTTGGTTGTTTTGTTTTTTGGTGCTGGTGATCGAACTCAGAGCCTTGTGCTTGTAAGGCAAGCATTCTAACCACTGAGCTAAATCCCCAGCCTATAATGAATTTGTAGTAACTTGATTAATCAATAAAGGAGGTCTTATTCCAGATAAATATTAAAAATTTTACTTATTTGATGTCAATGATGCATTTTAGTTGTGAGAAAAATAAGAAATGCAACACAGGTGCTGTGTGTGTGTGTGTGTGTGTGTGTGTGTGTGTGTGTGTGTGAGAGAGACAGAGAACAAGAAGGATAGAGTGAATTAATCTTACTAGAATTACAGGAAGAGGAAAAAATGAGAAAGAATTTCTGGGAAAGAATACATTATTTCTCAGAAATAATGTTTTTGGCAATTTAGGACCCTGTACTTTATTAATTTAAAATTAATCCTATGTAATACCCATATTTTAATATTATCCTAGTAGTACACATTCTGCTGGAAGACCATAACTTTTAAAAAAAATCAATAATTTTCCACTAGTAGATATGAGGTTGAAATTGGTACCTTTTTTTACTTTGTCATGTGTGAAAGTTTCTCTTGGAAATTTGGATTATTGACTAATGTGGATGGCCTGTTTGGCATTGTTAGATATTTCCAAATTAGATTACCAAGTGATTATTTTTGGATGAATATACAGTAAATTATATAAAATTTTCCCTTAGTTAATGTCCGTATCAGTGCTTTGTATCAACATTCAACTTTAGTGCTGATTTTGACATGAATGGAATGGTAAATCATGTTTTTAAAATATTTGCATTTCTGTAATTGCTCATGAAATTGAGCATGTTCCATGTACATACAGGCCATTTCAGTTTTTTTTAGTTTCCTTTTCTGCATGAATTTCTACCATATTTACTTTTTCTTAAAGATTGGTATTTTTGTTTGTCTACAGTAACCACATTAAAGGACACATATATTGATATTATCTCTCTTGTGGTGGGTAATTTATGTTTTCATTTTTTATTTTTGATATTTTTAAAGGTAGCCATGGGGAAGAATGTGGTTCTAGCTCATTCGGGTTGTTGAATGAATATGTAACTGCTTTATAGGAGTGAAGTTTTATTGAGGGCTCTCTGTGGCTCCCTCTCAGCTTCTAGATCCTGTACTTCCCTTGTGACCTTCTCTGTCCACAGGACAGTGACAGAAATTTCCTGTGCCTCTGTCTCTTTCTTCTCATATCCTTCTTGCCCTTGGATCTCTCTGCCTTCGCTTCAGTGTCACCCAGAGAAAAGTCTGCTTCTAATGGTCTCACCTTATTTGGCCCGACCGACCTGGGTGACCGCTTTGGTTGTAAGGTTAACTGATAATTGTAATTATATCTGCACAGGGCGGTTTATAATAAATATGACTTAATCATGGAGGTAATACCAGGAAATGGAGGTCCTGGGGTCACTGTGGATTTCAGCCCATCATGTAAACATCGCGATAGGTTTCGTACAATTATTTTAGATTTTCTCCATTCATCCCGTTTGCTGTAGAAAGATGATAGAGCAAAATAGAGGTAGCTGCAGGCTGTATACCCACTATAATCATGTAAAACATATATAAGATAATATTCGTAAACTCACGTTTTAATTTTATAATATGGTCAGAGATGTAATACAATATTTATTTATGTAAATTATGCCTTAATTTTAAGAAAATTCCTCTATGTATATGTTAGTGTATTTATCAAAATAATTAGAAAGAAGTAAAAGGTATCTACTTTATCCTTAATGTCTATTGAAAATCTTAGATAACTTTTAACAAAGATATATATATATGAAATATTGAATTTAAGGTAGGAAATTAATGATGGGCACATTGATAGGAAAAAGATTGAACAGATGTATGAATTTTTTAGCATTCTCAGAAATTAAGCTTCTGCAGGAAGTTTTACCTGTTTTTCATTTTTAATTCTAACAAAGGCAGTCAAGTGGCTTCCTGTAAAAGACTTGCCTACCTCTGAAGCTCCTTGAATTATTATTTTGATTTCATATAAAATGAACATTGCATGCAGCACTGACCTTGGGGGAATTGTTCTGACCGCATATCCACAGATTTTGCTTTCTTTAACAGAAATAATTAAACTAAGTAAGTTCTGATTTACGATTTACGTTCAAGTTGAATCTATGTGGCTTTTCAAATGAAATTTGTGTGTGTGTGTGTGTGTGTGTGTGTGTGGCTTTTCAACTGATAAAGCTTTTTTCTCTATCGACATTCATTTTCCCACCTGTTTCTTTGTTCTCATAGACCTTTTTATTTCTGTAGAACTGGGTCCTAGAGTTCAGTGAACTAACACAGTCATTCAAATGCAGAGTGAGGAAACCTTTAAAGGTCTGTTACTGGCCTGCGCAGACCTGCAGGGAGCTGAGCCTCCGTTCTGCTCTGTGTGGCTGGGCCTTGTCTTCCGCGATGTTGTGCTAGATCACTAACTCACTTCATTTATAAAGATAATGACAGCACAAATTAGATTAAAAATCACTTATTAAACTCCAAAAAACCCTGAATATTCAGGGCACAAAAGTCATGTAAACAAGTTTTCAGTTTGTTTCAATCATTGATTTTTAACTTGAATAGAAAATAAATCTTTTGAAGTCAATCTGTTAGTTTACTTGTCCTTTTTCATCTGACGTTTGTCTAATTCAGTATACACTTAAATGGAATATGGTGATGATTCAACTGTACCGTTTCTATCCCTGACTTTCCTCTTCTGGAAATTGATATTTTTATCTCACTGACATTTCAAACAATGGGATGTTTTGCATATTTTATTCACATAATCTCTGTAAACAAAAGTAATCCAACCTTTGCTGGCAGCACATCATGTTGCTTTTTACTCTGCAGAGATTTGCCTTTCTTTGGTTTCCCTGGAAGATGACCTTAGCACCTTTGGCAGTACTGAGTCAACCTTTGCCCACTAATTCCCTTCATCCTGCAAACTCTCCACCCTGAGGCCATCCACACTGTCACAGTCTCCTCTGTCACTAACATCACATACCAGGTTTATAGTACTTACATGGCTGCTTCCACCAGCACTAAGAGTGAACATTTTGGTTGAATGATATTGAAAGCCAACTAAAAATACCATGCACATTAACATACAATTAACTGCAGTTGCAACTAGGGCTAAATTATTACCCAATTAATATTAGGACAGACAGGGAGGGTTTGATGCAGGAAAAGCTTCTAGAACAGCTGTAATGTCTTCCTCCAGAGTTATTGATTTATCCTGCTGGAGCAGTTTAATGGAGGAACTGGTCACTCACCACAATTAATGCGAAATGGTAAAGAGATTAGGAACTGGAAGCTAGGAGACCATAGGAAATATGTCATAATAGCAGTATGTGGAATAAGAGTTCAAAATAAATATTTAGCAATGGCTATGAAAAGATTGTTTTGAAGAGAAAAATAATCATGTCTTGAGGATTAAACAGATGAGCGAATGCAGGGAGACAGAAAAGCGAGCCATCTTTGCTTCTTTATTTTCATGTGGTCGCAAAGAAATGGGAAGGCATTATTTACGCAACAGGAATCTCTCAAAGGAACTTGGTTTGTGGGAGAAGAAAGTAAGTTTTTTGAAATATTAGGAGACCTAGTGTTATGAGGGAGAATTAAAATAACCTCTAATCACTTACGGAGGAAATAAAATAATATGACTTCTTTTAAACCAATAGCAGGTGGTTTCTAAAGTATATGGGGCTTACAACCAAAATTGTTTATTAAAGAAATAATTTTGAGAAGCAATAGAGTTGATATCTTTATATTACTTTTTTTTTCAGTTTGCTAAGCACTAAAGGAAAAAAAAAAATCAGGAACTTGAAAAGATGAGAGAAGTTCATACATTGTCCCCTTCACCCAAATTCAGCCACATGGGTCTCCTTGCTGTCCTTGATGATAGCGTGATTATTCTTGCCACAGAGTCTTCGTGCTGGTTTCACTCCAACCTTGATATATACACACTCGTGCTCACTGTGATGGGCAAAGTGCCTCCATTTTATTTTAGCTCCTCCATGCTAGATGGCCTCCATGAGAACCTGAATGTTTGCTGATCCGTTAGCCCACCGCAAGCCTCAGCAAAGTCACATTCTGCAGGGCAGAATGCCCTGCACCTGGTGTTGCCTATAATACATTGTTTTTCTTAAGAAATGTCTCAACTGACAGTTCTCTAACAATCTTGTGACACTGATGTAATTGTGGTTTCTGCTTTATAAACCCTGCTCCACCTCACATCAGTGCTGAGAGTTCTTTGGTGCATGAGCCCACTTTCAGCTGCCGGCTAACAAAGGACTCAAATTGGCATACACTCTGTGTGTGTGGCAACTCTGCTTCTCATGCCCAGATGGAGTGACTGCCGAGTGGCCGGCGGGGTCAACTTGGGGTTCCCATTTCATCATGTCCTTCCCCCCTGCAAGCCTTCCTCCATGAATGTCTTCTGAAGCTCTAAGGACTGACCCTCTTTCATGTGTTTTTACTTTAATTGCCTTTTTCATATTTTCACTTTCTGAATAAAGTATCTTATTTACTATATTTATTGGTTGTTGTCTACCTCACCTGCTAGAATACAGATTTCATTCTGTGAGGGTCCTTGTGTTTTGACAACTAAGTTCCTTCAGCTACCCAAGACAAATATAGATTAATTGAACAGTGATTTGGTGAATTCTTCAGGGGTTGATTAGTTTACCTATTTCCTTACCATTTCTTGACACACTAAAGTGCATTTTTTCTTTTGAAACACTCTTCATGCCTACATATAAAACACATAATCTTAAATCATCATTGAAATTATAATGAAATTATAAGAGATAACAGAAATTGTTCACCTTCATATGTGACAGGTATTCTTTGAAGAGGATTACAGTTAATAACCCACTTAATTGTCGAAACAAACATATATTGGGTCGAATCACATGCTTATTTTGCCTTCGAGATATGTGTAATTGTGAGGGCTTCAAATTCCCAGAGGAGGGACAGGGATTGGCAGATCTGAAAATGAAACATTACTTGTAATCACTGTGCGATATTGAGCTAAGGCTCAGAGTGTCATTTCTTTAGAGAGGAATGAGATCCATATGGTAGTTCTATTTTTAATTATTTAAATAAGTTCCATACTTCTTCCCATGATGTCTGTGTTGATTTACATTCCCCTCAACTGTGAATAAACTTGCCCCTTTCTCCAAATTTACATCCCTATTTGTTTTTTCTTTTGCTAATAGCAGCATTAGAATATGGGGATGAAGTGACATTGTGGTTTTGACTTTTATTTCCCTGATAATTAGTGATCTTGTGTATTTACTCATATACATATTGGTCATTTATATGCCTTCTTTTGAGAACGTCTATTCATGTCTTTTGTCCAGTTATTAATCATATTATTAAGTCTTAATAGTAGGTTTATAGATGTTAAGTTGTTAGATCACGAAGAAATGATAAATGTTTGATATGATGGCTATGCTAAATATCCTAACTGGATCGTTACACAATATGAACCTTTATCAAAACATCACACTCCAACTCATAAATATGTACCATTATAATCTACCAACAAAAAGGAAAGTAAAGCTTTACAAGGTTTGGAATTATACAAGGTGTGTATTTCTCATAAAATTTGGAATGACACTTTTAAAATAATGAATGGTATCCAATACTGATAAAAGCAAAAATTTATTTGGTAGCAGTATTTGGTTTTCTACTGTGCAAGTGGAAAAGTATTTTTTTCATTTTTCCTTAAATATAAATATAATGCAAAAACCTTCTTTTTCTCACAGTCTTTGAGTTGTGAGATAGTCCAGTGGAAATACCTATTAATAATCAGTAATTTTAACATAGGGCTCAGGACTAATTTCATGGCGATTAGAATTATTTATATTTCTACCACTGTTTGGAGAAGCAGGCATTCAAGAACATCTTTCCATTTCTTTGAACATGGTCTCTATTTGATCAATACCTATTAAGTCTAGGTCAGACTAAAGGCACGAGGCTGAACACTGAGCTTACACTGACAGACAAAAATGAATACGATCCCTGCAGTCTGTACCTTTGCCATCTAGGTAGAGAAAGGATACCAGAAAAAAAAATCAGGGGTGTAAAGTTATGGATGTGATAGTACCATGGAAGGCATATCATGATAGGAAAGATGAAATAGAGCCAAATTTTGAGGCATAATTTAAAAATATCTGTTTTAGAAATTGTGACAAAGATGATCTTAGTGACAAAATCTCGGCAGTACAGTTAGCAAATTGGTTTGCTGCCTAAAGTCCAAAGAAATGTTATTTCAGCAGGTTTCTGTGTTCCAAAGAGTGAGCTCGCCTGCGTGTGTACAACGTGGCAGCGCCGTATCCTGGGGCTCAGCATGCGTCCCGTTTCCTATTCTAGCATGTCCTTGAAGGAAAACACTTGAAATGTGAAGAAGATTCATTCACTCACTGATTGACAAAAGAGTTTAAAAATTGACATTTCACTTAGTTGTACTCTTCGGTAAGTATAAATCCAGCCTTCCTACCAAATAACGAAAGTTATTCTGTTTTTGTATCAGTTAACCTAACTTTCAGGTCAGTAGTCTATGAAAAATGAACTTGCTCCATTGGAGAAAATCATTCCCAGAATGAAACAGAAGGAGCTTTCCCAAATGATAGCACTTCTCTGTGGCCCATTTATTCACTGGCGAATGGAGGCAAGCAACACAGTAATTACTAAGTGACGATTTAAGTTTATTTTTTACATGATCTCCTCTATTTCTTTACGTAATTTCATCACCATTATTAGCTAATTTTCTCATCTATGCAAAACTCATTACTGAAACAGCTAAAAGTTACAGGATATTTTTGTACAATAAATACAAAATTAAATCATTCTAAAATTAGAAATTTAAATTAATAATATTGAAGTTTAATATTATAAAATGTTACCGTTATGAAATATTAAAATGTATTGTAAATTGGTGTTCTAATTTTAAATAGTGTGATAAACATCCAAAATTGTTTTTCCTATTTATTTTTGTTCTTGGTTTGTGATATTAACTTTCTTCTGTCAATAACAGAACTCCCAGTGCCAATTGAAATGTTATCATTAGCTTCATGGGGAAGATTAACAAATGGTCTGATCATGTATTTCAAGTATTTGAAACAGAATGCATACCAGAAGAAAATAATCATATAGTTATCTTTTTAAATGTGAAGTATATTCTTTTTTTTTTTTAATAATAAAGCACTTTTAACATTGTCTAACTTTTAAAAGAACTGCTTTTTTTTAAAACTTAAACATATACCTCATCACATAAAACAGTCTTTGCATTACAAAAACTAGATGCAAATAGTGTTTGTGGTGTCAAGAAAAGTTATTATTTCTGAAAAATCAACAAATTGATGAGCTTTTTTCTAGCTACAGAGAGCTAAACAATGAAGGGATTGAAACTCCTGTAGTGTTACCAATTGCAAACAACCCCCAGGGCTCTAAATATATTTACTTGTATCTTGGAAATGCTTGATTATACAAGAAACAAAATATCTTCCTTTTTTAAAAGTGGTTTGCTTTGCTCTGCAAATTAACTCAAGCAAAATAAAGTCCAATATTGTTTTTTACTATTCTTATGAATACATTCTATTAAAATCATACCACAATTTTCAGACAGAATCCAAATGTGAGATGTGATTTGATCACAGGTGTATCAAACTGGTAATAGTGCACACACTATTTTAAATTAGATGTCAGTTTTTACATTTGTTTTTATATAAATTTAAATTTATTTTTAAATTTCTTTTAAATTTAGAAATTAGTTTTTTCTAAATCTCACAATATTCATTTCAAACGAATCTTAGATTCAAATAAGAATTGCAAGTTAAAATAAAGCAGATAATTTACCCATATACTTTTTGGAAGTTTAAAAGGTTATTTTGAAGTTTGTTTCTCATTGGTTATTTTTATCCGTGTAAAATCCAAACAGAATCTACCTCTAGGCTTGTTCACGTCTACCTCAAGCCCAAACTGTTAAAACAACCTTCTATGAAATTCTTTAGTCATAACATGGCACTATATTTTCAACAGCAGAGAACTTTGCATAAAGCCTTGAGTTCAGAACATTTGTCTAAGAGTGTGATATCTAAATCGTAGAAATTGTATGCAAAGATTATGTACTATGCTCCATGAAAATATCAGAGTGTTTTATATTTCTCTTTTCTTCATTTAAAGGAAAGAGAGAAAATGAGAGAGCACAGCAATGAAGTATAACTAAAATATTAGAATTTTACCTGAAGGAGTTTATTTTTTAATACATTCGTCATAATTTTGGGTCTGAAAATGATTGAGTCTCCAGAGGTAATGAAACTCATACGGCTTGAGTTTCCCCTAGAACAAAGTACCAATAACTATCAATAACGGACTTTCATGATAGTGTTTAGCAGGAATCCCAGGAAGAAATCATGAGTTGGGAAAGTAGACAGGAAGGGAAAAAATCCAAGAAAGGGTCGTTGAGCAGTGGGAACAACTCTGTGGGCAACATGGGCTCTGACCTACCGAAATCCTCCCCAGAAGCTCATGATGCAAGTCTCGAAATTATCTTTCCGGCTTCTGCTTCCATCAACACATAGAAAGATGAACAGGCAGCCACTACTATCCCAATAAGTAACAAAACAAACAGCAAAAACACAAGAACCTGGATACAGTATAAAATCACAGATTCCCTTTGACCCATCATGAGATTACCGAGGTCACCGAGCAACCCAGTGCCATCACAGCCAGGAAATGCTGGCTCCTCCTAGCACAGGCTCACAGCACGGTGCTGCTTGGAAGGAGACACCAAGCTCCATCTGGCTGGGCGAGAAGAATAGGAGGCCGGGAAAATGGACTGGAGGCCAAGCACATGTTAGCAGGAGGGTAAAGGAGCGCTGTGGGCATCATTTTCAGGGTTTGTCCACAGACCTCTGCTGAGGCACCGAGGAGCCCAGCCTGAGGCGGGCCATGGGCTGAGGGGCACATCTCTACCCAGGCCGGATCCTGTGAACAAGAGTTGCACAGCACAAGGGCAGCCGCTGGAGAAGGACGAGGCCAGTGAGCGCCGGAGGTGACCACGATGACTAGAAGTACATTAAAAGCCAAACGAGCTACAAGAAGTCTTTACCAGGAGCAGAGAGGCAGGAAAGGATACTGGGCTAAGGATCTTATTCAAATACCTTTTGAGGATTTTTATTTCTTAAGAGAAATTTGAAAAACAAAAAACAAAACACAAAACAAAACAAAAAACCTCTCTTTTCACAATAATGGCCCAAAGGCAAAATTTGATTTCCACAAGAGGAAGGCAGTGTCACTATGAATTCCACGAGACTAAGGACTACACAGGAGGCAGAACACCAAACTAAGCCAGACCACCCGAGCACTGGCTTGTAGCACACACACAGGGGTATGGAGCCTCCTTCTGCAGCTCGAGAGATGGGGAAGGTTGGATGCTGAAGATCGGACAACAGCATGGAGTAAACTCCCTGCAGCAATCAACTTCTGTCCAAGCTAGAAGTAGTGCTGGAAAAATTCACTCTGGACACATAGAAGTTAACCCTCTTAATAACAACCATCAAAGCCAGTTCAACTCCAGGTTAATTCATTCCTGCTTCAGATGGTTTTGACATTTACCAAGCAAATCCAAGCAGAGGAAGAGCCAGAGAACGCATAGAGATATGGTCAGGCACAGATATTGCACAAATGCATTCTCTACTCATCTTTGTATAATGTGCAGAATTCAATAAGAAATTAGAAGACAAACACGAAAAAGGAAGAGAATAAACATACAGTCAAAGAACAGAAAACATCTATTCAAAGAACCAAATGCTTACTCTTTCAGGTGAGATGTTAAACTGACAATGATTAATAGGTAAAAGCCCGATGTAGGGGTCTAGTGTGAAAGATCATATTGTTTATAAAAAATGAGGAATTTTAGAAGAGGAAAAGACAAAGAATACATAGAAATGTGACTATCAACACAAAACATACCAAGATTCAAAAAAATGCCTTTGACAAGCTCATTAGGAAACTTAAAAACAACCTAGGAAAAAACAGTGTATTTGAAGATAGATGGATACAAATTACCCATGTTGAAAAAAAAAAAAAGAAGAATGAAATAAAATGAGAACAAAAGCAAAATAACAGAACACCTACATACTGCTGATGATGTCTAACTTTCTTTTTTCTTTTTTTTTTTTTTTTTTGGTGGTGCTGGGGATCAAACTCATGGCCTTGTGCTTGCAAGGCAAGCACTCTAACCACTGAGTTAAATCCCCAGCACGATGTCTAACTTTCTATCATGTCTACATAGACTCCAAGACAGATGGAATGAAAGAACTATTTAAAGAAATAATGAATAATAAAAAATATATAATGCTCAAGTCTGTGTCACAGCTCTAAGAAGCTCAGAGAAAACCAGGCAGGATTAATAGCACAGCAACCACAAAACCCAGGCATGTTATATTCAAATGATTAAAAATAAAAGACAGAGACACGAGTAAATATTACATAGAGAGAAAGTGAATTATAATCAGTACAATCTTCTTGTTAAAGGCCATAGAAATCTGAAGACAAAGGACCATATTTTCACATTCCAGGGGAGGGGAAAGTTCAGCCCAGAATTCTACACCCAGAAAAGGCACCTGTAAATATTAATGCAGGAAAAATGAAGCCCTTTTTGCAAAAAACTTTTGTAAGGAATTTGGAAATACTGACAAAAGCTACCTTGGTCCTTATCTTTTGATAGCCTGGAGTTGAACAAATAAATAAACTTATCATACACATTTTGAATGGTGAGAATCACTGTCAGAGAAAGGAGTTACAAATAAGGAAGAGGAAAAGTGAAAATGAAGCTCGCGTGGTACAGCTGGGGCCAAAGCCATGAGTATGACTTCCTGGTGTTTTGTGACACCAGGTACAGATAGTAAATACTGGTATCTGTGTGAACAAAAATGTATTTTCTAGTTCTGTTTGATGAGAGCTAGAAGCAGTGAACACGTCTAGTTCTAAGTACTATTTCCCAGCAAAATTAAGTGATGTTCCCTCATGATATAACTCACTTACGACAGGCAGAGGGAAAACACAAGTAGTATCTGAAACATCTTGTGGTTCCTGAAAATAAGCAAGTGCTTTTTCAAAAATGATGGGATTCTGAAAAAAGGATACTGTGATAGTTTAGATCTTAAACATGATCCAAGGTGCATATAATGGGTTAGATTTAGAATAGCTACGGAAGGATCCAGATAGAAGGAAAGAAGGGCATGCATGAGTGTCCCAAGGGGAGAAAACTGTATCATTCTCAAGAAATCTAGAAAAGATTTGCAAGACTTGAATTTAGAGACAAAGTTAGGTTGTAAGAGAAGAGATCAAACCAGGCTGTGACTCAGGTGATGGGAAGCTCTGCGATCTGGGGAAGGCTTTTATGATTGTGGTAAATGACAGACTGAATCTTCATTTGGAGGTCACTTGGGATGTTTTAAGGAAGTCAAGCTGGAAAACTCATGGGGGCTGTAAGAAAATACTAAAAAAGCCAAAGATGGCAGCAAGATGAGCTAGCATGGGACGCGGAGAAATGGATTCTATTTTAAAATGATCTGTGGGTAGCAGTAGGATGATTTAGTTATTGGGAGTGAAAGTTGAAGAGGAATAAAGCGTAGTGACACCCTGACGTTTTACAGAACAATACAATTAATTATTTTGATATTTTTGCAGACAAGCATGAAGGAAGTTTGAGAATTTGTTTTGATTATCGGTACTTTTTGTTTTGTATGGAGGAAGCTTTTCATTTTTGTGTATATTAGCTCTGAAGAGCTTGTATGTAATGATTTTTAATAATCTTTGGTTATCAGTTTTTAAAAATTAGAGGACAGCAATGAAATTTAAGTGTAAATTTGAGAGTCACAACATATAAAAAGTAAAAGAAAAAGCTGCTTAAAGGAGAAAGGTTTAGGGAAAGAACAGAAAGGGGAAGAGTGGGGTTCCTAAAAAGTTAATCTGAGGAACTCCAAACACTTAAAGTCAGCAGTCTTAACAGCTGTGAAGAAAAAGAGGAAATAAAGTCAACTCCTTGCCTCAAAATCATATTATTCAAAAGCAATTGTAAAATGGGACAAAAAGGATATTCTAGGGATATACAATCATCTTTAAATAGTGATGCCTAGTGCCAAAAGCCTGATTTATATATTGCCCCAGAGTCAGAGGTAGGATAAGTGACTCAGTATTGTAGAATGCTATTCCATGTGAACCAAAACTAACAGAGTGATTTCAGAGAGCTGACAATATTATTTGGAAAACCCGTGTGCTTCCCATCATTTATTGTACACCATTATTTCCCTAATTAGCAGATATAATGTTGAGTGATTCAAATCTTATAGCTATGGAAGCAGATGACATTACCATTTAATAGAGGTTTACCAAATTGTTTGGACTGTGAAAAGGACAATTTTTGTTTCTTATACAGATGTGATAAATATAATTGTTATCAATATTAAAAAAGCAATATGAAACTTTTGTTCAACAAGCTGCTTAAACCAAAAAGCATAGGGAAAGCAAGAACTATAATAATTGAGCTACTAAATGCATAAATCACAAAAGAAATGAGCAGGTAAGGGACTTACAGAAGTATTATTTCTTACTCATCAGGGGAAAGTAACAATGAAGACATCTCCAGCAGTATAATGTCACATCACCATACAGATCAGGTAAAGTGCCTAACATAATAGACCTGAATTGTGTTTAGATGTAATGCAGTAGTGATTTTAATACTGATGATAGTTATCGAGATAAGGGTCAGACTTAGTTGGGTCTAAAAAAGAAGATATCAAATTACCTCACATAACCTTTATTTTACCAAACAAAGTAAAATATAGCCCTTTAAAGCAGAATATTATCACACGGTCATAATAATCACCAACAAGAAATGCTACAAAATTCTTAGAGAGGACACGCTATCCTGCAAATAAGAGGTCTTCTGAAATGAATTCTGGCCCAACCTAAGTATTTATTGGGGTCTTTGGTATTGTCAAAGCTCTCTGCCCAAAGTTTTTAATTTCTTGATGATCTACTGATTGTTATTTTTTCCACAAAGTTCTGCTCAAAGTGCTATTTTTTACCAATTGGGAAGATACATCACAAATGGATTCTGTTATATCAAAGCATTGCTAATATTCTGTTTATCCTGCATAGTGACCAATTCTGACATGAAATAGTTTGCATTTACCAACCAATTAGAGTTTAGGTAACCTCTGGAAAATGGAAAGAGATAGGAAAGATACATGAACTTTCAGAAATTGTGGTAGATCTGTAGATTATCAAGGAAGCACATAGTTTGGACGCAGAGCTTTGACAGTACCAGAGAATAACTTTACAATATAGCGGTTCTGCTTCAGCTCACCTTCCATCTGGAGGAGGCAAGAAGGGAATGCTAATCCCATGAGAAGAAACAAGAACACAGATACTTATTTTTCAAATTCATGAGTTACAAATTTTTGTCTAAGTTATCACACTTCAACATAATTTAGAATCATGGAAATGATTACTATTGGTGAAGGTTTAATAATTTCACATTCTAGAATACAGCAGGTACCACTAATTCAGTAGAGACTTAATCTGAGCCAAATCCTCTGAAAATTCTGGAGATAAAGCAATTAAAACAAAACAAAAATATTTGCTGTCTCAGTACGTTGATTTTAACAGGTGTGATAGTCAGCATTTTGTTGCTGTGACAGAACACCTGAGGAAACTAGAGGAGGAAAGGTTTCTTTTGACTCATGGTTGCAGAGATTTCAGCATATGGTTGGTTGGTTCCATGATGCTTAGGCTGTAATCAGGAAGGAACACCATGGTGAAAGAGTGCAGTGAAGATCTGTCCATCTCTTGGTGGTTAGGAGAAGAATGAGGGAAGAGAGGAGAGAGAGAGAGGTCAGGAAAAAGATCTCTCAGAGCACACCCCACTTTCCCAGTCCTTCCAACTAATCCCAAGTGCCTAAGTTCCCTTCACCTCCCATGAAAGCCATCAAATTATGAATCCAGTGATGGATCAATCCATTGATGAAGTTAAAACCCTCAGGATCCAATCACCTTCTGAAAACTGCACCTCTGAACATGGCTGTGCTTGGAACCAAGCCTTCGACACATGAGACTTGGAATGAAATTTCATATTCAAGCCCCACCTAAGGGGTAAGCAATCAAACAAAGAAATAAAACAAGGAAGTAAGATATAAATCAAAGATATTTGAAATCAATGGAAAATATGAGATAAGAAGATACCCGGATAGGGTGGGGAGACAGTGTTACCCTAGATAAGGTGGGCAGGGGAAGGAAGGCCATTTTCCAGAGAGGACTAGGCAAAAATCTAGGGGTAGCATATGCCAGGTAGAAGCAACAGAAAATGTAAATACTGCAAAGGTGTAAAGTGAGTGAGCTTACCAAGGATGTCAGAATATCTGAAGAGAGTGAACAAGGGGAGGAAGACTATTCTGTGTTTGTGTCATTATTATGTTATGGAATATTTTATTTTCATAACAGTTGTACAAGTAATTTGTGCTATTTTGTTCAGATGCCAGACATATAGGCTACAATTTCAGTTTTAAGACTCCATGAAAATTATTACAGATTCTTTAAAGACTTTGTTAGAGCAAATATGTATACAAAATAAATGATATTTTCTTTCCAAACATTTGAAGAATCAATGTAGCTGCTTTTTACTTGACATGATTTGATAAATTGCTTGAAGTCTTTGTTATACTGTAGTCTTGATTTGCAGTCTGACTATCCCAAAATAGGCAATTTTGCTGAAATACAAGCTCTTTTGGTAGCTCATGTATTTGCTCTAAGTGGAAATGGAAATAATATTATTCACTGTTGATGCAGTTTTGCACTATATTAAAGTTTTTGATTCCTTTTTTCCTCCATACTATTATGTCTAGCAGTGAATTCATCATTTATCATTATCACTTTTTCTAAATTTCATAACTTAATTCATGTTTTCATCTTGTCTCAGCTTGATATAGTCATCTTCTTCTACATTAGAGTTTTGAAACTTCCTAGGCCAAACCACATTGACAACAAACTTTATTAAATGCTACTGTGTGCAGAAAAATGACTCCCCAAAGATATTTGAGTCCTAATCCTTAGAAACATTTCCTATAGAGTATTACAGTAAATGGGAAAGTGGAAGAAAGTTTGCAGATGGAGTTGAGTCTTCAAGGGAGTTGACCTTAGATGGGGAAGTTACTCTCGATTATCCAAGTGAGGCCAATCCATTCACAAGGGTCCTTACAAGTGGAAGACAGAGGCAGAAGACAGAAGCAAGGGGAAGTGACAGCAGAAAGGCTCTTCCAGCCACTTTTGGCTTTGAATAAGAAAGGAGACATGAGTTAAGGACTGTAGCAAATTTGTAGAAATAAGGAAAAACAAGGACAAGAATTTTCTTTTGAAGCTTACAAAAGCAATGCAGCCTGTGGACA
Organism: Hystrix cristata; assembly: GCA_004026905.1. Classification (NCBI taxonomy): domain Eukaryota; kingdom Metazoa; phylum Chordata; class Mammalia; order Rodentia; family Hystricidae; genus Hystrix; species Hystrix cristata. The sequence goes on along the minus strand of PVJO010007860.1, from coordinate 52,062 downwards.
CCCTGATTTTAGCCAACGGACAGCTATTTCAGACCTTGGGCCTCCAGAACTATACAATAGTAAATATGCAATGTTTGAAACCACCATGTTTGTAGTTATTTTTATAGTAGCAATAGGAAACTATGCGATAGGAATACAACACTTAAATGCCCCGCCCTGATTTCAAATCTTTTAGTGACTCCTCATTAGAGAATGATTAAAGAACTAGTGTGCTACTAGATGCTCCACACTGGATCTCTGGCATTAAAAGACTTGTGCTTGCTAATTCTGGTGGTATCCTAACTCCACACATCACCAACTTCCAGCCACCAAACTAATCCAATTGAAGCCAACTAATTAAATTGGAAAGACACGCATGCAATCAAGTTTTAGAAGGTCACACAAGTAAACTGCTGGAGAAACCCAACCCTAATGATGTGGTTATTATTAAATTCATCCTTTACCTAACTTCTAAGTGTCCAACTGCACTACGGGCATCTTTTCCTGATCTTGTTCGGGTTCTTTGCATTCACTTGCCTTTTACCTGGGATAGATACCTCCCTTTACTATTAGAATTTCACTAATTATTCAAAATAAGCAAGGGCAGTAGCCCCAAAGCCTCATGTGATTGGAGAGCAACTAGATTATGGGAGTATTATAGTTGACTTTCTGTTAGAAGCTTGGGTCTGGCAGGAAGAGTCAGGTCACTGTGGGGTGACCTGGAAGGGTTTATCTCTCTTCCTGGCCCTTCTGTTGATAGTCTGCTTCCTGGATGCCATGAGGTGAGCAGCCTTTTCTCCACTCTGCCCCTCTGCCATGCTGTCCTGCCTCAGAGGCAGCAGGTTATGGACTGAAACTGCTACAAACTATGAACCAAAATACACCTCTCCTATAAAATTTGAGTGTCATGTGTTGCATCTCAACAGCAAGGAAAGCGACTAAAACTATTTTCTTTGTAAAGACTTCTTTAGCCCTATTGAAAATTTGAAATAGGATACAGATAACAGAATTTTTTTTTGCTACTGAAAAATGTACCTTTTTGCTTCTTCTGTTATAAAATGAATCCCAAGTTGCAGCAATTGTTTTAATTGTCTTGCCCTGGCTGAGGCTCTTGAAAGGGCAGAAATTTGTGTTTCATTTTGTTTTATTTTTGTTTTCTCACTTAATATGTGCAACATCTAGATCCATAAGAGATGCTTGAAATTATTTTTTGAATTCAAATATATATGTGTTAAATTCATACTTTCAGTATACAAGAAGGACACAAAACAAAGGTAGATCCACTTGAGAAATAAATACCCATCAGATCAAAGAAAGTTTTCAGTTTAGTAAATAAAAGGATTAGGACAGTTTGTGTATGGATTGAGTAATTTTGGTAAATGAAGAAAGGTCAGGCCCACAAAGATTTCTTGATTGTCTCTGGTTGCCTGACATCATCCTGGTAATGCAGAGGTGGCAGTGCCTGGCCCTAGCTGTCTGCACAATTGAATGCAAACCAATTTATGCAAATTAGAGATTCTTATGTAACATTTTTAGATGGGAAAATTTTAACTTTATGGTTTTGCCAGGGCTATATCAAAAATAGATAAAAGAATAAGATTTAAATATTCAAAGCTCAAAAATTGGCAAATGAAAACAACATCGGAATGGCCATGCTAATATCACAATGTGAAATCTCAGGTCAAAGTTAGAAATAGAACAAAATAAAGCAGAAAATCCTGACTCAAAAAAATGATGTATTCATCATGAACTTGTATGGATTCTGCTAACATAATGTATAAAACAACAAACACTATTGATTTGATTAGGATGTAATTTTACTTATTTAGAAATTGTAAGTGAATCTCTGACTATTTTACAAATCAAGAAGAAAAAAAAGGAAAGTAAGAAGAAAGGAAGAGCGAGGGAGGGATGGGGAGAAGAAGGAGCGAATGAAGGAAAAAGGAAAGAGAAAATTGATCAGGCCACTTCCAATCATACGTACGGTAGGTACACGGATGGATCATCTACTGGAAATAACAAAAAATCCTAAATAAAACCTTTTTAAAAAATTGGACTTAGAAAACTTTGGTAATATTCTTAAAAAAAGGGCTAATGATACCATTTGTTGAGCCTTGGCATATGCACTGTATCATGTACTATAAATGTACTGACTATTCATTAACTTTATCATTCATTGTGAAGTTTTCTCTATTATTAATCTGCATATTTTAAGGGGTTACATATGGTACTACTATCCATTTAGAACCTAAGACTTCCTGATATATAACATCAGGAAATAATTACATATTATAGAATCCATAAGAAGTTTTTCTTTTAAGAACCAGATTTTCAGTGTTGAGATCAACTACTAGTTTGATATCATGTGGAAATGGGTAGTCCATATAGATTAAATAAAGAGAGAAAACTTATTGGCCAATGTCTTTTTCAATACTCTGTTTTTAAATGGCATAATCATTGGATATGGAAGAAGAACAATATAGCAAAGGACAGTTGGAGGTGGTGGCTATGAAGTTTTCTACTACTCATTATTTTCTTGGTTGACTTTTGTGAAATACTTATGAGAAGTGCCTGGTCTCTGTTATGATCAGAAATGTAATTTTTAAAAATGATATTTCTTAAAGTCTATCTTTTTATCCATGTTAAATTTCACAAACAAATGTCCTTAGTCCTTACTAGAAACTAAACAAATAATAATGCATTGGATCCTCATAACATCTGCCAACAATAGAAACCTCAAATGATAAATGGGAAGGTGAGGCATGGATTGCTAAGTTAAATTTTTCTTATTACACACAACTAATCTGGGATGTACAGCAAGTAAGTGATAGAGCTGAAATTTGGATCTATGTATTCTCTCTCTCTAGTTTGTACACTTACTATGCAATATTAATTTATCAGTTCATTGTACTAAGAGAAGAGTAATGTTAATTGCATGGTAGATAATGTGTTTTAGCTTGGAGGTTTCCTTGGTCCAGGTACTTTCTGTTTCAAGCAGCAGGAATAAACATTTATCAGAAAAAACAAGGAGAGAAGTGTGCCATAAGGACTTCACAAAATTTGCCTGGTCCAGAACACAGTTTGCAGTACAGTTTACACGAGTGACTGATTCCTTCTCTTTCACTTTCTCTCTAAGATCATGTGAGTTCCTGTACTTGCTTCTCCCGGCTTCTGCTTCATTTAATTATTCCTGTACAAACTGCCTCAATGTGAGTTTAATCATCTCTTCTCAGTCTGATTTCCAGTTCTTTTTGGTGGATTTATGCAGGTTTCACCTTTGTGTTAGACATTTTATAAGCATGAAACTTGTAGAGTAATTGCAGTACACCAAGAATGCTTTAGATACCTTGAAGTGTGTGTTCTCAGGGAGGTGGACTTTGTGACCACCGTCTCTAGCCCCAGTCAGACAGCATTGCCTGTGGAGTTGTGGGTTAGAGATACTCAGTAATGGAAAGTGGCTACATTTTTGGATGACGTCAGTGAAACCCATGACCTAAGCCTTTGTTGTCACACTCAGGATTCATCAGTCGGCTGATTTTGGTGTTTATGCCGCAGATTCCTGTGTGGGGAGAACAGCAGCTCCCCAGGCCTCTCTCCAGGCTTCCGGTCTGCCTTTGTGGAGAATCTGAAGATTTCCTGTGCACTCCCCTATCCCCCTTCACTCTTGTGCTTCGATCTAAGATCTACACATGTGTGTATCTGACTTTAGGATGCAAATGTCATTATCTTCAGGATTGCCTTTGTTAACTTCTCTTCCCTAGTTCTTTTCAGTCAGGTAAAGTCACAATTTTGACTGAATATTTTTAGAACAAAAATGAACTTGTATTCTTGAATAGACCTTCAGGGATGTATCTTTCTAGTATCCCATACCATCTTTTTACATGCAATATTTATCCAAGCTCATGAGCCGATGACATAATTCAAAAATATTGGCTATTCTTAGCACAGTTACAGTACATCTAATCTATTTTATTTTGTTTTTTTTATCCTTTATTCACAGCACAAATCTAACTGCTTAAATATATATATGTATGTATGGGTATAGCAGTACTTCTGCTTGAATAGGATTTTGGATCAGCTCAATTATGGAGAATAGAGAGTATCCATCCTTAAAGGATACTTGAAATGCACACTGAGTAGACACACCTTATGAAAAAAAGAGTTTAATTTTTTTCTTACTAGGTTTAAAATCTACCTTCATGATCTGAAACAGAAAAGAAGATAAGGGCATGAAGCACTTTGGGGGGAACTCCACTCATTTAAACAATGTGAGCCTATGGACCTAAGTAAAACTATATTAAAAAGGCAATATAGTTACCTAAGCTTATCTTTCCCATCCTACATTTTTTCTGCAATAAAATTTTCATCTCTGCTAAAAATAAAATTTTATCTGTGTAAAATGAAAGATAACGAAGGCATAAAGTAAGGACAAGCTTACTTCATACAGATGATAATGATGAGACCAGAATTACATGAAAGTTCGACGCCACTGGAACCAAATATGTTGGGTGCCAGTAATAATTTCCCTTTCTTGTCACCTTTATGAAGACTCACACATAGAGGAAATAAATAGGAAGAAAAGATAAAGTTATTCCAATGAAGCAGTACAAAAATAGATTTCACAAGTAGTTGTCATAATGTAATCCTTATTTCCAATATTTAACAAAAATGTTTCTAACTTTTGAAATCATTACAGTTCTATAACTCAAGATTACAAAATGAGAAATAGTTTGATATTGTATCCATGAATTTACTGAGTCAGTGTTTAGAAATGTCCTCAGTAGATCTTTGTAATGGCCTGCTTCAACCCTGAGTGGTTGAGAAGGTTGTGTTTACTCAGTGGTGGCTCAAGATCAATGATGAGTGTATGCATAAATGCTTCCAGGGTGCATTACTCAGAATTATGCAGAAAGAACCAATAGTGAGGAGGTAAGAGATTTAACTATACAATTCTGAAACAATTGTAGGATTATTGGAAGACCTAGTTTTAATAATGCTATGTCTCAGGGTTCAGGGGGGTTGAAAACGAAAGAAAGAAAAGAAAAGAGAAAAGAAATAACAAAAGAAAAGAAAAAAAGAAGAGAGGAAGAGAGAGAGAGAGAGAAAGAGAGAGAAGAGGGGGTTGGCCCACTGTAGGATCAGTCAGAACACACACATTTATTCCTTAAATTTGTTACCTTATATACATGTGACTTGTGGCACCATAAAACAATAATTACGGTAGTAACGTCAAAGATCACTCATCACCACAAAATCAAATGATAATAAAAAGTTTGAAATATTCAGAGAGTACCTGAAATGTGACATAGGGACAAGAGGTGTTGACATGGTGTTGGAAAAATGGCTCCGATTTTTTCTTGCTCATCACAGGGGATCACAAACCCTCAATTTGTGAAAAGTGCAATATCTTCAATAAAATGTAGTCCGCCTATACCTTTTGGCTATTTTCTCTATATTCTTGTCTTCTTTTGAGATCAAAGTTCTTTCCCCATTTCTTATCGAAGTTTGTTCTTGCAGTGGATCTGAGTTCTTTCAGTGTCTTGAATATCTACACAGCAACGGTTTGAAAACAATTTGCTTGCGGTTCGCGAGGGCTCCTGTGTTGTGGGATTGGTCCTGGGTGTGCGTGTAAGGTGGCAGACCTGAAGGGGTGCAGCGAGGGGGAGGTTTTCGGAGTGTTGCAGGAGTTGCCCTCCGAGTGTTAAGGTACCTCTCGTGGACTCGGGAATTCCTGGGACAGCAAGCTGTCTTCATAGGGAACCTGACCTTTGAATTGCTCTCTAACTCTGTCGTCAAGATGTATTCTTCTCGAACACCTGGTCCCGCTTGTGTGATGCCTGCTCTCTACTGTTAGGTTATCACCAAAGGCCAAACCAGTTTGGCCACCTGACTTTGGAATTTGAGCCTCCAGAACTGTGAGCTAAAGGAAACAGAAATATTTTTTCTTTATTAATGTAGCCTACTTATTCCATCATTGTAGTAAGAAACTGACTAAAGAAGTCTCTTATCAGAAGTATGGTTTCAAGTAATTTCTCCTATTCCGTGGTTGCTTCCTTCACTGATTTGTTTTGTTGTTATTGTTTGCTTTTTTGTTGTTGTTTATTTGTTCATTTGTTTTTCCTGTGCAGAAGCTTTTTAGTTTGGTACAGGCTCATTTGTCTATTATTTTTTCCTTGTTCTTTTTTTTTAATTTTTATTTTTACCAAGAACATGTATTGGTACATTGTACACATAATGATCATAATCAACCTGGTTATTTTGTACCTGTACATGATGTATCTTGGTTTTCCCCCCTCTTCCCCTCCCCTCCCTTCCATTCATCCAACCCTCTCTATTTGCAACAAGTTTATTTACATTTTTCCCTGTTCTTTAAGGGTTATATCTAATAGATATTTGCTAAGACCTATAGAGCAGGTTCTTACCTATGTTTTCTTCTTGTATGTTTACAGTTTCAGCTTTTCCATTAAATCTTTAATTGATTAGAGACACTTTAATTGTTTATGTGTTTATTTGCTTGTTTTGGAGACAAGGGCTCAAAATGTAGTTCAGACTGGTCTTCAAATTACTATCTGACTTAGGTTATCCTTAAACTTGTAGTGATCCTCCTGCCTCAGCCTCCCAATGCTGGGATTACAGGTATGTGCCATTTTTAAGTATTAGAAGAAAACTCTACTTAGTTTTCAACATTCCATTTCTTACATTCAATAACAGCATGTGAGTGGAACTGGGGAATCTAACACAAATACTTTAGTTTATCTGTGCCTCAGTTTCTTCACAGGTTAATAATAATAGCACATATTTCATAAAATTTTGTAAAGGTTAATTTATGAAAAATACATAAAGTGCATCGAAGAGTGCTTGCACCTAGTATGTGTTGTTATCATAATCATCATTATTAGAAACAAAATTCTTTTTGAAAGTATTTTATCATGGCCAGGATTCTGTTATTAATCACTTATTTACTAACTTCTAAATTTCAAAGTTTGTATTATAGTTTTTAAGCCAAAGCTACCACTGGAAATGAGAATTTAAAATAATAAAAAATAAACATTTAACAAAACAAATGACTCATATATCATGTGTTTAATGAAAAGTTTCAAAATTTAAAATAGATATTGGAGAGTTTTAAATGAGTAAAGGTAGGAAAAACTTCAAAATATCTGGAATATTATATTCTGGACTGATATATTTTTGTTTCTTCCATGGTGTGTGTTTGTTTGGTTGTTTGATACGGGTCTTCTTATGTACTCTCAAGCTTGATACACACCCATGAACCCAGGGTGTGGTTCCTGTCTTCCTGCCTCAGCCTCTCAAGTGCCAGAGTTGTAGCGTTGCTCCACCATGCCTGGCTCTCCCAAGGCTTGCAATATCTCTGAAACTCCCCATAAACCAACTGAGTTTATTAATGTTTATTAAAAATTCAAAAGACAGTAACCATTTTATTACATATTTGTATTTCAGAAAATTAGGATGTTTAAGTATGCAAAATCGAATTTATTTTTTTTTTAGAAAGAGGAAGCCTTCTGTTACTCTTGGGAATGTTTCTTGTTGTTTCAAGTTGCTGAATGTGCAGTAAATTTTGGAGATCCACAAATTGGTTCAACACAACACAACAGATTCTACCCTATCCTCTTCCATGATCTGTCTTAATTTCCAGCCCTCAGTCTCACACACACGCGCACACACACACACACACACACACACACACACACATATTGTTTTTGTCAGAGCAGTTCAATTTCTTTTATTAATGTGAATGTAGAAATGCAGGCGTACTATCTTTGGAGACTCAGATAAAATATACAATACTGGTAGTTAAAAGTATATTATGTTCGATAAACTTTTATGCAAAACATGAAGCTAGGAACTGCAGCCAATTATTTTAAATAATCATGGATTTTAAAAGTTATAACAGAGATCGAAAATCACATCTCTGTAATTCCCATAATGTAAAATGCAAACCTTTCTAATACCATAATATGAAGTATCATTAAGTTTTAGCATTAGTTTTATTCTTTCTATGGAACTAATATTTAAATACCACTATGAATATTTTACTTGCGAAATTAGACATCTTCACTGATATAAGTAATAATTACAGGTTATTTTATAGCTAACACTTTCCTCTGTGTAAAAGGAAAAAAGGTTATTGGATAAAGGACAATTCAATCTTCACATAAAACAGAATTGATGTTATAAATGTAGAAAAGCAAAGTATTTTATTGATTCTATATATTGATTTTATATATGGATATTAAAATTTAAAATGTACTTAATTGTTATCATTTTCCTGGAATCTGTAAGGAGAAATACCAAGTGGATATCTGAATGTGTATGTAGAGGGGAGACGGATTTAAAGCCTGACAGTTCTAAAGGTGATAGGTACCATCTCCTTGATTTTATTGCAAAATTGAATCCCCTGGTGCCGGCCTCTTATCCAAGTCAGGCCTCCTGTCTCACTGTGTCTCTCTTCTCCAGCATTTCCTAAGTAAAGAAACAGTCCCTCAGTCATTTGACCATATGCACATACATGCAAAAAACACTAGTAAAGCATTTAATATCTGCCAAACACTGTGTCAGAACCAAGAGCTACACAAGTAAAATTTATGATCTTTTGCCAGTTTTACGTATATATGTAAATAAGCATAAAGAAGTGCTTTATTCTAAAGTACTTTATTATTTTTGACTCTTTTGTCCAGAATCCAATGGCAGGAGTTATGTGGGTTTGTTTCTGTGGCCTCTATTCTGTTCCATTGGTCTCCATATTTATTTTTGTGCCAGTTTATTTTATTTTTGTTACTATGGGTTTGTAACATTAGAAGTATACAAACACTGAGAATAGAGTTTTCGATTATAACTGAATGGAAGTAGGGCAGGTCAGTAGTGTGAAACTTAAACTAAGTATTGAAAAGATGAATAGGTATTTGCTAAGTAATATATTTTTTAAAACATTGTGATTAATGGGAATGGTTGGAGCACAGTGTGTGGATGGACTGGGAGAATTAGAGGAAGAAATGAAGCCTGGGAAAGGAGGGGCAGATGTGGAATCCCAGGTGAGTTTTACATTTTAAAGCAATAATGGATACATTTTTATTTAACATTATTTCTTATCTCACAAACTCAATCATGATCCCACCTCTTCCAGCTGCAGGCCACTCAGAAGTAGATCAGACAGAGCACATCACTGCATTATTTCCTGAAATTTTCAGTCTTAACATAGGCATCTTCGCCCCTGTGACCAGTTGTGCCAATGTGGCTATCTCAACCGTCATTCAAATTAGTAGAAATTTTCCTACTATGATCGGACAATCACATGTGTTAGGCATCTGGCTAATTTTATCATCTTAGTTGACTTCGCTGCACTCTTTTTTGATATATGGTACTTGCTGCCACCTTAGTCTCAGTCAGACTATGACAAGACCATGTCATCCTCCATTCAGTCTGGCAACATATTTGGGTGCTCTGAACTCTCCCATTTTTACATATTCTATATGTCTATTTTCAAAAGTAAACTCTTCTTTACATGCATACAAAATCTCTAAAATACAGTTAGGTCTCCATTTTATTAAATTTGTCTTGATGAGATTATCTTTAGGAATATTTAGTAGGCCATCAACAAAGTATTGAATGAAACATACATTAAACTGTTTTGCTTCTCTTGTTTATGGTGCACACACTTAGAAAGAATTAAGTGATGGTGTTATTCTCTCCCCAGATGTGCTGTTAAAGAGACCACAGGAATCTCCACATAGCTTAGGTGAGCACAATGCTGATGTCAGTAGAATGGTTTAAGTAGTTTCCATGAAGTTTTCTTCAGATACCAACCGTGTTCCATGAGGAAGATGAATAGTATTTTCATAGGCATTGAGAGGAATGGTCCTTTTTAAAAATTAAAGCACCATTTTAAAATACTCATTGATTAATTTATCTGTTGATGCTTTCCTCTTTACAGATATGAGTAGTATTGTCACCTGGGGATATACCAACTGTGACTTTCCAACTTCATGTGATTTTTAGATGTTATACCGATTCTTCCAATAAGTAGGGACAGCCTCATATTCTATTTAAATATTGGATAGAGAGTCTTGAGATGTTGGAAAGATAGGAATTAACAGTGACAAAAGATTTTATGTTGAGTAAATGAGAGAAGAAACTGTCGGCTGACAGAAAGATGTTGCATAACTCAGAAAGAGAGATGTTGATCATTGTATGTGGGGAGTTCTAGTTCTCTTTTCAGTTCTGTTGCAGTTTGCTGCAAATATTTTAAAGCTTGGTGATTGTCACTCATGTTTTGCGTTTTTGTGATTGGAGAGCTGACACTTTTATCATTGTATAGTGTCCCTCTTCAGTAGTGGTAAATATCTTGTTCTAGTGTCAACTTAATCAGAAATTTATATGGAAAATTAGTTATTTTTCTGAAGTTTGTATTTTCATGTTATATTTTTCTGTTAACTTTCTCTAAACCAATTTACATCTTTATTTGTAAAGTAAGATTTCTGTGGATACTCTGTTATTGGATCTTGCCTTTTCATCCCATTTAAAAATTTGTCCGGTAAGTGGTTATTAGAGTGTTTATTTTTAATGTTATTGTTAATGGTTGGATAAACATACCACTTTGGTGGTTGTTTCTTATTTTCTATGTATTTTTTATTCATATTCATCTTCTTTTACCTTCTCCACATATTTATTTTTGGTCAATGAGATTTATGATTTGACATTATATTATCAATTTATTTATAGTGTTAATTATTTTAAAAATTAATCTAGAGCTTATAATGCACATTTTCAAACAATAAGAATCTACATTTAAATAAATACTACTTCACATATTATAGTATCTTAAACGTTTATGTTCTGGATGCCTTCTTCTGTTGTTTATAAATTATTTTTAAACCTTTGTTTTATTTTTACATATACTAGAAAACCATATTGCCACTCTTTTTCTTTAAAAAGTTTTCTTTTAGAACAATTAAAGTGAAAGAAATTTCAGTTTTATATGTATCTTTATTTCACTTCCATATTTTTGTGTAAATCCTTGATTCTCTCCAGTAATATAATACATCTGCCTGAAGATCTTCCTTAACATTTCTTTCAGCGAAAACCTGCTGGCAAGCAGCTCTCTCGGTTATTGTTTGTTATAAAATCTTTATTTTTCCTTAAATTTTAGAACATCTTTCACTGAATTTCTCATAAATACACTGGCATAGGAGTGAGAAAAGCAAGTATCACTGTTCAACTAAGTGACAACATAATGGTTAAAAATCAATCGCCATGTCTTATTGAACATTACTAATATGAGGATTAGTAAAAGTTGTCTCAGAAAATTAAAATACTTGGTTAATTGGAATTTGCAGCTACTCTGAAGGGCGAGAGTTTAAGTACAAATAAGCCCCTGTTCATACAAACCACGTCCCTCTTATTAATAACTTCAGAGCAACCGGTGCCGCAAGGGTTAGGAGAATGCAGAATTGGTTCCTGGTCTGGGGGAAATGCTACAATATCTGGCCTATTTTATTCAGTTTTTAAAATTTCAACTCAACACCATGGTTTCCACTTCTATTTAAATAATCAAGAATGGGAGCCAAAAAGTGATGAAACCAGGCAAGGGTACCAGTATCCATTTCTAATTATGAAATATGAAATGAAATACTTCTCCTGGTTTCAGAGTGGGAAAATGTAAGGAACTGTCAGCTGATTGTACTATTTATTATTTTACCAGTTCTTCTCAATATAAGCACTATTTTTTCCTGTCAAGAAAGTTGTTGATACATCATTTTCCATATATAAAGTTTAAGAAAAATTGAATTAAGTTACATTATTGCCTTAAATTCAACTAATTCAGGGGTTACGTGTGAAAAAATCCACCTGTAATGAATTTTTTTTTCTTTTTTTTTGTGCTGGGGATTGAACTCAGGGTCTTGCGTTTACTAGGCAAGCACTCTTAAGGGCTGAGCTACATCCCCAGCCCCACCTGTAATGAATTTTATAACCCATATTTACCTACTTATCCAGGCCAAATACACAGTAATTACCTTTTATTTCATTGGCAATCTGAGTATTTTATGTTCTTCCACATGCTTTAAGCAGATTTCCTAAATCTATTTTTCTTCGTTTTCTCTCGAGTGACATACAGTACTTAGAGATTTTTAAAAGTTAGATAATAGCCATTTTGCTGCTGAAAGGGTGTTAGCCGACAATGACATAAAATGCAAACAAATAGGTAAGTTAAAAAAAGAAAAGAAAAATAAAGGAAGCACTCAGTGCTTGTGTGTGTATTGTGATTTTACAGGATTTTTTGGTTTGTTTGTTTGCTTGTTTATATTTGTGTGAGACATGGTAGGGTGGTACTAGAGATTTCAACTCAGGGCTTCACATATACTAGGCAAGCACTCTTCCATGGATCTACACCCCCATTCTAAAAGATTTTATGTAAAATAAAAGGTTTAATTCCATTGACTTCTTCATAGTGTCTGGTATCTCAATATACATATTCAGAGTAATACCAAGTTCCATTTTTGCCATGTCCTCATGTTACCTTTTGCTGGAATCATCTTCCCTCTCTAGGTCTGGATTTTCCTCTGCTTTGCTTTCCTGGCGGCCAACAGAATTTGCTGTGTCTCATTTCTTGCTTGCACCTTGAGTTCCCCTCTCTGCTTTGCCGCCAGCAGTCATGCTGACGAGGCTCCGGGCTCTCCAAGTGCTTGAGTCCTCTTACTCAGCTTAAAGAAATATAAACAAAGCCAGATGTTGTAACTGTGAACTTTCTGTGTAGGTTTCATTTGTCAATTTTTGTGAAAGTGCTTCTGTCAAAAATCTGTCCTGTGATTTTTGTAAGAAAAAAGAAAAGAATGAATATTTTAAAATATAAAATACACTCTTCAAAATTTTAAGCCAAACTCACAAAAGATGAAATAAACTTACAATAAATAATGACCCAACTATAACAACAATGTAATATATTCTCTTCCTTAGTTAAAACCTCAGAAAACTACAGTTTAGAGCAATTCATTAAGCTGCATTAATTTATGCAATTATAAAAGAGCCGATTAAAGGTTTGAAGCCGTCAATAATGGCAATCCTGCCTTTCCCTCTAGGAAGCAGGCTTTTGCCAGTGTTAGAATGTATTAGTCAGCACTCTTGTTGATGCTACTAAATAACTGGCACCCACAGCTCAAAGGAGGAAAGTATCCAGCTCGTGGTTTCAGAGTGTTCCCTCCGTGGTTGGCTGGCTCCAGGGAGAAACATCATGGGGGCCAGTGTGTGGGAGAACAAAGCTGCCCCCTTTGTGGTGGCTGGGAACCGGGGTGTATTAGTCAGTATTCTCTAGAGAAACAGATACAATAGTAGATATATGAATATTTAAGAGCTTACAGTTTGGCTTCCTCCGCTTCTTACAAGTCAAGCGTGGAAGCGTGCAGAGGGTCCATCTGCAAGCTGGAGATCTGGAGGGCCCAGCTGAAGGTCTGGAGGTCCGAAGGATCCAGGCAAAGGTCTGGAGGCCCGAAGGATCCAGGCAAAGGTCTGGAGGCCTGAAGCATCCAGGCGAAGGTCTGGAGACCTGAAGGATCCAGGCGAAGGTCTGAAGGGTCCAGGCGAAGGTCTAGAGGTCCGAAGTATCCAGGTGAAGGTCTGGAGCTCTGCCAAAGGAAGCGAAACTGAACCCAAAGAAACCGGCAGGGCTAGATTCCTCTTCATTCCCCTTTTATACCATCTAGAGAATGGGCTGGCCTAGGGTGGATCTTCTACACCCTGGAGTGTAGAATTGCTAAACCAATTTAGTTAAGCTTCTCTTACAAGTTGACACAATCAATCAACCATCACACGGGGTGAGTTGGAATGAACCCCAAAGAAGAAGAGGTGCTAGAGCACCCCAAGTCACACCTCCTTGCTGCACCCAGACACACCTGAAAGTGTGCTTTCCTGACACCTTAGTCAGCTTGCAAGCCACGTAGTTGACAATCCAGATTAACTATCAGGTAGAGTGTGGAGGTAACTTTTACAGACTGAATTATCTGGCACATTTGACCATCTAGGAGATAGATATCTGAGAAGAAGTGTTTAATGTCTTTTTACGTGAAAAATCATAAATATATTTTAGTTTTTCTGCTTTATTTTTTCTTGGCACATGATGATTGCATTCTTCATGGGGAATTGGTACATGTATGTGACATTATGACATTTCTTAATTCTTTTGCTTTTGTCGTATTCCCCTCCCATTCCTCCTCCCTGCATCCTGCGTCTCTTGCAGGATATATATGTATCTATATCTATCTATCTATCTCTCTATCTATCTAATCTATGTATATATCTATATATAGAGATATATAGATATTGTGTATATATATAATCTATATATATCTATCTGTATCTATCTTTCTATCTACCTATCTATCCAGAGAGAGAGAGAGAGAGTCAAAAATGTATACATCAGGAAAAGAAAAATCAGGAAAAGTATAAATATTTTAATACTAGATGTATTAAAACATCATGAAATTAATACAAGTTACATTTGGCCTCTGCATTTGTAAGAGTTGCTCAAATTGGTGGCTATTAACTTCTGGTAATTTATTAGTATAGATAACTGCTGAAGTGTGCATACATGTTTTTGGCTGAGTATATAAATACACTCACAATACATGTTCGTAGTACATAACGATCACATTCCTTATGGAGTTTGTAACATAATGCTTCATAATCCCCCCTTACTGTTTATCTCATCTCATTTCCTTCCTCTCCCTCCCTCAAGAATATATTTTAAATATATGTCACCCCATGCAAACATTAGGAAAAATAATTTTCCAAAATATTTCCAAATAAAAGGACACTAGACTCTTGATTTATTTAATGTATTATTTTTACCATATAAATATAATGAAAATAGATTTTTGGTACAATATAGTAAAAAATAGTACTAAATTAATACTGCCAATAATAATAATGTACTGTTGTATTCTAAAGAGAAAACAGTTCTCCAGATTATATTCCAGAATTCTAAAAACTTTTTTTGAAAAGTCAGTATTTAGTTTCCATTTAAAAAATGAGTCAATAGATATACTGATTTACTTAACACATGTCTCAGATGCATTTATTCATGTTTCTTATTTTAATTGATCGATAAATTGTATATTTATGTGTGTCTTTTGTACAACATTATTTGAAGTCTGTATAAGTTATAAAGTGGTGAAATCTAGCTATCAACACATTTTTTATTCACATAGTTACCATTTGCATGATGATAGTAACCATTTGCATAGTTATCATCTGCAACATTTAGAATCATTATTCTTAATGAAAAGTTATCTGTTGTTCACCATGGAGTTAAGAACTATGAAAAATTAATTTCTATCTTTCTCATAAAATCACTGTACATTGAACAGGAAGTATAAGCCATGTAGATAACTACAAAAATAGAGTATTACAAATCGTAAGACACATACCGTCTGTCAAGGTTATGATTAGTCATGTAGGAAACGCTAAAGAACCAGAGATTTATCTTAAAATCATACAAGGAATAATTCAGGGACATACAAATAGTATCATGCAAGTTGATATAAAAATCGTAGCTGCTTTCATGTGTACTATCAACCTGATAAAAATATAGATGATAAGATATTTTTAATAGCAAAATAAAGTTACGTTACAAGGGAATAAAGTTAACATTAAATGTGTACACCCTGTGTAAAAAAGAAAAATACTTAAAGCACAAAATTGGACTTTAACAAATGAAAAGACATACTAAGATTGTGTATAAGGATAATCATTATTACCAAAGTATCAGCCTTCCATAACTTAATCTGTAAATGGGCATGAAATCCATCCACTTTCAATAGTATTATTTTACCCACCCTATTGCAAAACGTTGACTCTGATGTGCATATATAAGACCAAAAAAGGGAAAGAAACAAATATAAGGAAAAAGCAAGAATAATTAGACTGGTTTGTCTGATATCAAACTATTTATTAAACTCCAATGACTACAGCCATGTGACTCTGGAATGTGAAGAGAGACATCAATGGAAAAGCCAATAGAGGGAGAATCCCGTGCTCAAATATATATGGATATAGATATAGATATAGATATAGATATAGATATAGAGATATCAATCAAATAAAGTAATCAGTATAAATACATTAACACAAACTAGTCAATTGGCACAAATTAATTAAATTGTACAAATTCTGAATTTTGGTTGTTGATCTACTTTTGCCATAAATGTTAAACATTATTAAAATATTTATTGTTTATACTAAAAATATCTTCATGTTGTATAAATTTAGCTTCCTCATCTTTCTTTGTAAATTGTCTTAGCCATTTTAGTAAGAATCAGTACCAGGGATGAGTTTAGTTTAATATTTAGCTTACATTCATTCTTATTTTCACTTATTAGATTTGTCAGATACTGTGGCAATCTTGCAAAACTTTAGACAGTTTAATTAAACAAGAAAACATAGTTTTAACACACATGACTATGTATGTGTTATAGGTGTAAACATGGATATGTAGATAAATAACAGATGTACAGTGGGGTTTTTTATTCTTGTTGTGCATAGTAATTGCAATGGTTTTGATCTAGAATTGCCCAAATTCTCTTGGGCCCAGAGGTGGGGTTTTTAGAAGACGATTCTGTTGTGGGGGGCTATAGCTGATTGTGCTGTTAGGAAATGTGGTCTGGTTAGAAGCCAGTCACTGGGGTCATGATCTGGAAGCTATATCGCCCTCCCTGGCTCGTCCCTTCTCTCTCTGCTCTTTGGGCACCATGACATGAGCTTCTTTCCTCCATGTGGACCCATCCACCGTGCCATTTCTGCTTTGAAGCTTGCCAACCAGAGACTGTAAGCAGCGAAAATACAGCTCTCTTCAAGTTCTCTATTTTGACTCATCAACAAAGAAAATGACTAAGACAGTAGTTATAGATGCCGTCATTGTATGATGACTGAATTATGTATTTTGATAACAAGTAAATACTGAAAAGTTTGGTATGTTTTATTAAGATAGTGAATAATATTACCATTTTGCGTTAGGAAGGAAAAGTGGGGAATTTGCCTTTAAGATTCCTCAATCTAACATAAATTTTTCACAGTCAGATGCTTATGTAGCATCTTCTCTGGACAAGACACAGCTCTGGAGTTTGGTAATAAATCAGAGAATAAAACAATAAGCCTGGCACTCATGCTATGTGCAGAGCATCCTACAATACTGAAAATAAAAGACGTTATATGATTACAAACTGAAATAATTATCAAGATAATGTAAAAACCACCAAATAGTTTCTCAAAACTATCAGAGTAAGTCATGTCACAGAGTTTGTAAAGTGATTAAAGATGATTCCTGGTATGATTTTGACATCTTCTGAATACAAGCTGGCTTTTGTTTTCTTCCTATAAAGTGACGCTTACGATTGAGCGTAGAGGTAGGTGTTCCGTTACACTCATATTCATCCTCGTGATTTCTGCGTAATGCTTAGTTTTGCTACAAGAAATGTAGAATCGTTTCTCATTTATTTTCACTTATCCTTTCTCTAAGGCGACAGCCTAGTTTATGAAAATCAAACTGGACCCTTGACACCTTCTACATTTTTTTTTTCTTTTGTGTGTTTTGTGTTACTACCGCAGATGTCTGAGAACCGGTTATGGTTGCCTTTACCTCCCCGTATTCCCTCTAATTTATGAAGCAGGCAGGAGTTTGATTTCCCTGACTTTCACTGATACCGTAGGCTTGAGAATAACATTTCTTTTAACTGGAAAGCTGAATAAACACAATTTTACAGTTTTAATGGGAATCATTTATCAAATCTATTCAGTTACAAAGTAGGATAATTCAATTGGATATTTGTGTGTTTTCTCCTTTCTTTTACTATTAAATGCATCTGTAATATTTCAGTGTATGGATTATTCTATAAATATTGGATTTCCCATAAAAAATCCTCTAAAGAAGATCTTCACATTTCTGGACTGGGGCCACTTATTATTTTTGTTTTAAACTCCGTTTAATTTTCTTAGATGTTCTGATTGTGACATGTCTTCTTAAAAATTAGAGTGTATTTTTTGCTTAGTTTTTTTCCAGACAGAGTCTCATTAGTTCAGGCTGGTTTTGAATTTACTATGAAGCTCTGACCAGCTTTGAACTTTAAGAATTCCTCCTGCCTCCACCTCCCAAGTGCTGGGATTACAGGTATGTGCACCATTCCCATTTAGAGCGTATGTTTTATGATCATGTATGTTAGGAACCGAACTAGGGAGATTAGAATTTAGGAGAAATTCTACAATCACCTGACTTTCTTGAACCACATAGGTTTTATTGTGCTTGCAAGGAATATTTGGCGAGTTCGAACAGTTTGGAAAAATTTAATTTACAGTGCTCGCAAATTTGTGCTGTTCAAGTAAGAAAATGCACTGATATGATGTGAAAAAAGCACTAATATGATGTAAAAATCCATCATTGTATTCTGTCCAGTTTATCTATCTAAAAGCAACTATTCAATGCTCCTTCCTCCAGTTTTATCTATTCTGTTTGAGTCTACAAATTGAAGCTAGTCTGATCTCTGAAAGATAAGCTGTCCAGTGGGGAAAAATACTCGGTTAAGCATAACATGAATAAAGATCTTGTATCCAGAATATATATGATGCTCTAGAAATGCATAACACAAAAAGGACATAACCATTAAAATATGTAAAAGATGGAAGGAGATATTTCATCAAAAGATAAGTGGGTGGCAAATAATAGCATCAATGTTAATAATATTAATACCATATCAAATGTATATAGAAGGAGGGTTGTGGAAACATAGATGCTTAGGATTATTAGGCTTTAGAGAATGCAATTTGCAAAGCAAAATGCCTTTACCTATCTACTGAAATAGCTCAACTAAAAGTAGCATCCAGTTATCATCAAAGGAGCCGAAGCTCATATGTCACTGGTGTGAATACAAACCTGTAGCCACATTGGAAAATATTTTAGCACTTGCTATTAAAGATTAATATGTACTTGTGTATGATCCAGCAATACAAATATTAAACATATAATTCAGAGATATGAAGCCTTGTATCTCGTACATATATTTATAGTTATATTCATTACATTAAAAAAACTGCAAACAAGTTACTTTCATGTAGTTAATTGTTAAGCAGTCTGTGGTACATCAATATAACAGAATACTACTCAGCCATAAAAGCGGAACAGAACCTCAACAGACACAACAGTGGATAAATCTGGACCATTACGTGAAAACACGTCCTAGAAACATCAAAATTATGGTGGTAGAAAACAGGTTGGGGGCATTAGGAAGTAGATATGGAGGATTTGTCTTAAAGTGGCGAAAAGGAATGCTTGGGTGATGGGTCTGACTCTACCCATTTGCAAAACTCCTAAAATTGTAATCTAAAAATGGTGGATTTTGCTGTACATAAATATATCAATAAATCCGGTAGAAAAACAGTACAATTATTCCATTACTTAAAATCCTTAATGAATTTATTACCCGAATGCAAAATTCACACCCTATAATATGTGCATAGTTTATAATTTGTCTTTCTTAATCTGTCTAAATTTTTCTTTCCACATTCATTCACCAAATCTCACAGTTAAACTGACAGTTTCTACAACATGCAATTCTCATCGTACTCTTCACATGAGCCATGTCTTTTAAATGTATACGGTACAACTCTGATAGTAAAATGTGTTTTTCTTAATCCTTTTTTATACTGTAATTACAATCATTGCTTAATAATGCTCATTACCACTCAATAGAGGTCCACGTATAATCTGGCTCCTTTAAAGAAACTATGTGCTGCTCAAGTTAAAATAGTCTCATCTGAAGTTGTTGAGAATAGTTTCTTGATTCGTGTTGCACTTAATCGTACAAATCATGCATATTATCAGGGATATTGTCTTTCTTCACAAACATTCCTCTCATCCCATCTTTGAGCTGCAGGAGAAATGTTTCTTTCTTTTCTTTCTTTTTTTAATTTTTTTTTTTTTTTTACCAAGAACGTGTATTGGTACATTGTATACATAATGATCACATTTATCATAGTTATTTTGTACCCGTACATGATATATCTTGGTCCCCCGCCCCTTCCCCACCCCTCCCTTCTGTTCCGCCTTTCCTTATTTACAGCAGGTTTATTTACATTTTTCCATTTTTTCACTTTTCCCTTTCTTTCCCTTTTCCTTTCCTTCTTTTCCCCCTTTTCCCTCTCTAGTTCTCCTCTCTTTTGAATATTATCTTTCTTTTACCTAATATCTATTCTGCCTCTTTGTCTTTATGTACACTTGTGGTTTCTCATATCAGAGAAACAATTTGATGTGTACTCATGAGTGACTGATTTATTTCACTTAAGAGTATGTTCTCAAGGTGCATCCATGTACCTACAAATGACTCTAGTTTATCCTTTTTATGGCAGAGTAGTACTCCATTGTGCTACTGATGATGAAAAACGACATCATCTTTAGCCATTCCCTAGTTGTTGGGCATTAGGAGAAATGCTCCTGACCTGTGGTATCACAAGGTGTAGAGCCCCGAGCTGTCACCAAGATTTGTTGTGAGCCTACAGGGGTGTGATGCTAACCATATTGTTGAGGGTAGTTTGATAATTACCTTCTCAGTGTGCTTAAACTACTAAAACCATTGAAGTCAAGTGTTTTTTGTGGGAATTCAGGGCATAACTGATTAAAAAGCATTTATTTGTGTGTTGACCTTAGATATAAGGCACAAAAAGATCCAACTAAGTCAAAGAAACTTGTTTCTCAGGGCCGATGTGCTTGTTCTCCTAAAGAAAAAAAGATAAAACAAATTGAGTGCTTCAATGTCAACAAGGTCTATCAACCAACATTACAAGCATGTATGTCTAAGAGACCTCAAGGTTATAAAACAAATTCCTGAAAGTTCAGGTTTATGGCTTCGCACTGAGTCACTGTAAAACCTCTGAATCCTGCAGGGAGACGTTTATTTCAAAATCGATGCCAGAGCGGTTTGAAGCGAAGGGAACTATCTCTGAACCAATGCCCAGGCAGCTAAAGAGGATTACAGGTATTTGAAATAAACTTCCAAGGAGCTTTTGAAAATGTGAAAAAGGGTCATAAGTGGTCCTTTGTGCTTCATAGTCACACGCACACGCTGCCAGTTTACCTGTGCACAATCAACATGCATTGTCCGTAAGAACTTCTGTGAATTTTGTGGAAAACATGCTTATTTGTGCAATATGGAGTATTCAAGGTGGCCTGTGTATCCAAGGAGAACCACATATTTTGCAATTTTGATTTGGACTTAGAAAAAGAAGTGACAAAATTTCCTCAAATAGATCATCGCCGAGAATTTAGCATTCTCAATGTTTCTGTTGACATGTGCAATGAATGGCTAGACCTAATTTGAAAAACAGAACTACGAAGAAATCAGAAGTCCTTATTCAATTATAGTTGTATGCACAGGTTTATGACTTAAGAGGAGCACTTAAAATAGTAAAATGTGTTTATTTTATAGAAACGATCTGGCAGTAAAGTTACTCAGAGTTAATTCTTATTTTTAGTGGTTTCTAAGTGCCAGGAAAGGGGAACTATCCTCTTACCAAACTTTTTCCAGTATAATTGAGTGACAAGCTAAAAATTCTTCTTCGGTCTTTGCAGGCCAATTTTTACCCTCCTTATGCATCTCCTTGTGCCTAAAGATGGCTCCACTGCTGCCTGTTCCGCTGTAACATCGCAGGTTCAGAACGGGCTGCGATGCTAAAGTTGTGTCCCCCTAAAACTCATATGTTAAAGTTGTGAGTGCCACAGGATGATACTAAAAAGTGAGACTTTTTGGTGGAGCCCTTATGAACGGATTTAATACCTTTATGTAAGAGGGCTGCCCTGCCCCGCAGTGGACACCCTGGTGACCAGGTCTTGGGCTTCCCAGCCTCTGGAACTGTGAGGTACAACCTCCGGGACTTTAGATACCACCTACTGCTGAGTCTTGTGTTATAGCAACCCAGCCAATCTGAGACCAAAACTCTGCCTTTTGTGGTTAACACTGCCTGCCAACTTGGAACTCCACTGTAGGTACACTGCAAGAATATTTTATTTTAATTTCGTTTTCTTCCTCCTTTATTCACTTAAATTTTAAAAGTCAATATTGTGACAGAAGTTTTTTATATATATTTTGAGCCTTTTTCCTGTAGTAATTATATGCATTGCATTTATTTTCTATTTATGGCTTATGATTTCATCTACACAGAGATTCAAATATTTTGTTTTCAAATGACCCCCTTTTTCTGTATCATCTTCTCTTTTGGTGTTTAAACAGAAATATTTTTGTTGCCTAATTAAGAAAAGCATTATCCTTTTGTTTCTAACTTAGAGATTTTGCTTTTAAATCTACTTCCTTGACTTACCTAGACCTGCTTTTGGTAAATGGATATAGTTGGTCCTCAAAGTTTGCTTGACTGTTGCTTTAAAAAAATTGAAAATCTGTGTATTGCTTCACCACTTTGAATTTCATAGATGTGACAGTTCATAAAAAATTAACTAAAATTAATCTGCCACATAAATTATTAACATACAGATTATTTTGCCATATTTCATGTATTCAATGTTTCCTGTTTTATGATCGGTATTGTTTTAATTATATTTTGCACTTGTAACAAAAGTGTGTATGATTTCAAATAATGGTTTGAGTATCCTTGTGTTATTAAATTTCTTTACAATTTAAAATTTTTTCAGGATGTTCTTACTAGATTTGAAGTACAGTGAGTGCAAAAGTTACCACACAAAATGAATTTTAATATTTACCAAATAATTATTGAAGATGAAAAGTAAAATATAAGGATGAAATTACATTTGTTGAGATAAAGGATTTTTTTTCAGCTAATTGGTATGCAAGGGTTGATCAAAATGCACAATGAATATATAATTTAAAAATTATTAATGCCGCTGAGAAGTCTCCTCATTTCTTCCAACATACTTATCGAGTAGTTCTGGCTGCTTTCTGAAGGAGCTTTGGAAGTCCTTTTTTTTGTGTGTTCAGTGGTTCTGGTGTGGGTGCCTCGACATTTTGTACTGATTCAAAACATTTACCTTTCACATTCATTTTCACTTTGGGGAAGAGCTAGAATTCATGCAGTGCTAGACCTGGCGCATAAGGTGAATGAGGACCCACCGTGACGTTTTTGGGAGACTCCTTCTGCATGGGAAGGCCCTCTGCAGTAGCATCCACTGTAGTTTTGATCACATCTTCTCCAGACACAAGAAAGAGCTTCCAGAACTGCTTCAGAAAGTGGCAAGAATGATGGAGTGTGTTCCAAGTGAGGAGGAGTATTGGGTGGGGGGGCGGGGCAAGGTGTTTTTTACTGTAATAATTTTTTATTTAAACATTCACTGTAATAATTTTTTATTTAAACGTTCACTGTATATTTTTATTACATTTCCTATCCTTGGGTGATTATTACTTAATGCTAAAATGAGAATTATTCCTAGTTTTTTTCCTTATACATGCAAAGGATGGGGAACACTATATGTAAATGAACAGAAAGATATGAATGTAACTCTGTGATAAGTATTGTTACTCAATTTTTAAAATGGTTTTCGAATTATATTATAAAGAACATGAGGGTTTCTCATAAAACCCATTTTTAATGTTACATCAGCTGACAACAAGATTATGTTTCCTTCGGTTTTATTGATACAACCGAAGCAAAAAATTGGAAATGACTCAACTTTGAGAAAGATTTGTCACCTACTGTGAGGATCACTCACATTCCCACTGCCCAGGAGTTATGCATAAAAGACTTTACTAAGACGTTCCAAAGGACTACCGATTATTCTTTTTATTTCTTTCTCTACATAAAGGCAGCACATTCAACTTGATATACTAAAAGTTTATTGGAGTAAAATAAAAATAGATTTAGTTCCAATATAGTCTTGCCATATATTTTGATATATTCTTTCCTTTATTCATTGTTTTAAATACATGTGAGTCAAAATTCTGGCACCATAGTTTAACTCATTCCAAGTATATGAGAAAAGATGGGTGTATAAACTAATTGGCAAAGTCAACCCTTGTCAAATGGTTTGGCCAAATGAGATTTACTTTCCGTCAAAAAGTGACATAAGCGTGTCAATAAGTTTCCCCTTGAGAACCACTGACACTCCAGATTCTAAGGGAGATAGCACTCTAACGTGATTTTCTCTTCTGAAAAACAAAGCATTATACCTTCAGCCTGAGCATTCCCAAGTTCTCAGCCACCCTCCCGTTCCTCTCTCTCTTTTTCTCTTTTTCTTTCTCTTTCTTTCCCTCCCTCCCTCCATCTCTTCCTCTGTCTCCCCCCACTTCTTTTTGTTCTACAGGATTTTCCTGCAGGGATGTACAGTGTTTGTCAAAATTTAAAAATACAGCTCCATTGCTCTCGTGCTCCACTTATTAAATCTGTCTGAAGAATGTTTTAATATGGAACAATTTCAAGGGTAACATCCTGGGCTACACCTTGTTTTCTAGAGAAAATAAAATCCATCCAGAGCACACTAAATACTAACAAATTACAGTGCTGTATACCTTGGATCAAATGGCAAGTGTTTTTTGTTTGTTTGTTTGTTTTTTTGGTGCTGGGGCTGGAACTCAGGGCCCTTTGCTTGCGAGGCAAGCCCTCTAACCACTGAGCTAAATCCCCAGCCCTCAAATGGCAAGTTTATAAAGCACAATTAGAATCCAGAAGAAAAATAATAAATAGGCTTTTTTCCCTCTGACTCATTAGAAAACAGATGTTTGATTTCAATATTATGATAGACATATAATGTAAAATATTCATCACCTGACACGTATGTTAAATTTGTCACTGCCTCCCTGAGGTCCCGGCAGTGAATCAGAAATCTTGCTTTTTTTTCTTAATAATGTATACTGAATTATCTTGTACTTTTCATGAGCAAGCTTGTAGGGTATGTCCACAGCCAAGTCCTCAGTGGTGGACTCTATTTTTTATTCATTTTGTAACTTCACTTTATTTAACTACACGTTCATTTGTGCAGACACAGTAGTCATAATGTTCATTTTCACCTTGAAATTTGCATATTACCAATTACTCTGCTTAATCCTACAGTTGTTCCAGCTGAATGGCTGTGGGGCTGTTGAGCAGTGTGTGCTCCGGAGATGGAGTGGGAATACTCTGGGTGGGAACCAGCTCCTAACTAGACAGCAGTGCCTCCAAGGGACCCAAAGCAGCATCTTCTACAAGTGCAGTGACTGTGTGTAGGCATACGACATTTTCTACTATGTGGTCATTTTCTCCACGTTTAGTTTTCTTGATTTTAATTTTTCTTCTTTTATTTATTTTTCTTTCCTATGTACTTTATTGTGTTCCTAATTTATATTATCTCAATTAGCTGCTGTCAGTGGACGATCTAAGTAGGATGAGGATGAAAAATAGCTCTCAAATGAGTCCCACGCTACTGGAGTTGTTTGTCTGTAGTCTACTGTGAAAGATGTTTATTCACAAAAAGAAAGAAAAAAAGCAAAGTGGGAAGTATTGATGGAAACAAGATAAAAAAATAGCCATGGTCATTGAAGAGAAAAAGAACAGCTTCACGTGTTTTAATCAGGCAAAACAGTCGATAGAGCACTTTGTCTCCTCCTTGATGCGGTTAATAGGATCGGCACGGACAGCACAGAGGACAGGAAGTGGGCATTTTAACCGCTGTCCATTTATTGTTTTCTTTTTATTTCAGGCTGGCTCAGTCCTGAGTGCTCTCGGCTATGATCTTAAAGATCTGGCTACACAAAAAGTCTTTTTCCCAATATCTTGCCTGTGTAAGATCTCATAATATCATATCTGAAGTAGTTTTCATAGTTGCATGTTACTCTTCTCTGATTGCTTAAAAATTTGTAAATAACAGTGTTTTTAAGAATTGTGTAATAGTTACAACTCTTTTCTGGTTAAGGCAAGCGAGCACAGGTAACGTTCCACATGTTCATCTCCTCACCAAACATTGATTTTGCTCCATTATATTGTCTCATTTATAATCTTCAGATTGTGTCAATATATGTCAATTTTCCTGACATAGTTTTGTCTGAACTATCCTACTGTTTCTTTTTTTTTTTATGTCACATTACTTCTTATAAGCAAAATTTCCTTCTCTAAAATAAAGAAAAGGGTCATGGTTCTGAGCAGCTGAGTTCTTAAAGTTTTTCCTATAATGGATTTTCCAACTACTGATCCAATTTTTTCAATGATGAAACTCTGACAATAAATTTCTTTCTTGAAATCTTTCACACACTCTCGAGCTGTTAGGAATTCGAATGAGAATCCCTGGTTCATACAGGAGAAAATGGAAAAAACACTCAGAGGGCTCTAAAATGGATAAAACACTCTGCAGACTCATCTGAGTTTATCTGATACTTATAACAATGCTATTTTGGATCTTTTCTTCCTCTTGTAACGAGGACATTTCTGTTTGGAGGAGTTTGATGCTTTTCTGTTTTTACGTTTTCAGTGGGAGGTATTAGTAGATGGGTTGGGAGAACAGTATTGATAATAAATAGTAAAATGTAAAACACCTATTAGGTAATGTGTTTCTTTAGAATATTGAATGTGTCTTAGAAAATTTGTGAGAGCCTATGACATAAATTTATTGATATTTTTTAAAATCAGGGTCTAAAATTTGAATTTATTTCATAATGTTAAGTTGTTAAGAGTTGATCATTATCTTACTTGATAAAACTATCAAAAATATAACAATTTTTTATACCTGGTGAAACAGATTTGTTGAGAGACAAATGATGGATTTCTCAGATTCCTGTTTGTGTTGTGAGCAGAGGGCCTCGCTTTTGGGTTTCAGGTCATACTTTTCAGGGATCCTTGTACAGAAACATTTTTGGAAGATAGAAATAGCATTTTTTTGGAGCAGAGGACATAGTTTTGTACTGTTTGCTGTAATAAAAAGCATGTCCATTTGCAATACTAAGAGCAAGGCAAAGGTCTAACAGGTTTTTATGCTGCCCGTTGTGAACAAAAAGGAGTGTGCCAAGCTTGGGGCTTCTCCGGAGGACGACAAGTCCTCACATCACAGGGATAAACAACACAAGCACGAGGGTAGAGTTCCTGGTCTCTGACCCCCGAGCATCACAGAATTTGCTAGCATCCATGAATTTGTAGCATGCTTACTTCTGAGCCAGGCAGAATGTCAGCCCTTTACAGTTGCTAATAGGCCCAAAGAAAATAGGTGCAATGAGATTACTGAAGATGAATGATAATACTATAATTATTTTAATGATCATTTTACAATACTTTTTGATCTCTTAGAACTATTTTTAATGTAATATATGCTCATGTAATTAATGAGTGTTTGCATTAAACAGTAGCTAACAGTGCAAAAATTTCTTATTTACTGACTCTAAAATGTGGTCTTGTCTCTTTATACTACAACTGTGTTATTATTCTTATTCTAATTATATGTATTTATGAGATGCACTGTGATAATTCAGTACGTGTATACAACATGTAATGATTAAATCTGGTAGATGGCATTTTCGTCTCCTTAACCATGTTTTTAAAATTTGGTTAAGATATAATAATTGTCTTTATTTATGAAGTTCAGGGTGATGTTTCCATGGCATATACAATGCATATTGATCAGATCAGGATAATTAATTTGTCTCCTTGTCATTAGCTTGTTTTTTTAACCATTATTCAATCTTCCTCTGTCCTACTTTTTTGTCTCCCTTCCTAGCCCCTATTAATCACTGTTTTACATTCAGGCCACCTTTTTTAGTTCCCAAATAAAACAGAAAATGTTGTATTTGACTTCTTTTGTCTGAATTATTTAACTTAATGTGACCCAGATATATTTGCTTTGCTGAAAATTGAACAATTCTATTTTTTATGCCTGAATAATATTCCATTGGACATAAATGCCATGTTTTCTGTATCTGTCTATCTGTTGATGGGTATGTTGATTCCACATCTTATCTATTAAGGATAGTGCTTTAAGAAAAAAAAAGAGTGCAATACTATGTATTTTTATCTGAATTATTTCATTCCATGGACTGTCCATGATATTCCTTGCTGCTATTGGATGCATCTGCAGTGTATTTCTTGTTATTGCTGAAGATCATCTTTCATCGTGAATTTCACCATTTACTTACTCTCTTCTGGATGGATGCTGGCTTGTTTCCCACATGGATTGGTCTAAGTAAGTCTGTTACGACTGTTTCTTACGTCTTATGTGTTGTCGCAGTCCGAACTTTGTCCTCCAAAGGCAAATGTTACACTTATAACCTTCAGGACCTGAGAATATCACTGTATTAGGACTGTCTCTATCAGGCAATTAAAATTAAATGAAGTCCATAAGGTGGGTTCTAATTCAAGATAAGTGGTGTCCATAGAGCAAGGACTAGGGCATAGTCACATACAAAGGAAAAAGCCCATGAAGATGCAAGACACAGTCTGCAAGCTGAGGTGAGACTTCAGGAGAAATCCACTCTGCTGAAACGCAGATGTCAGACTTCCAGGCTAAAGAACTGTGAAGAAACACACTCTGTTATTTAAACTACACTGACTATGATATCTGCTTATAGCAGGCTTGGCAAACTAATACACACACACACACATTTGATTTTATCAACAAGAAAATATGGAGGAGTAAAATTTGGATGCTGTAAGTTGTTATATTTATAATTTTTAATAAACTGTCAAAATTTTTTCAAAAGATTAGAGCCCCTTTGAAATTCCATCAGGAACACATAAGCTCTCTTGTTGCCCCACATCGTCTTCAATATTTAATACTGGGTGTTTTAATTGTAACTATTTTCACTGATAATGGCATCAAAATTCAATGGGGTTTTCACATCTATTTCCTTTGTGACAACAGAGGCAGAATTTCTTTTCTGGGTACCTCTGTATGTCTTTGTGACAAGTTTCTTCAAGGTGTGTTCCACTTTTTATTGGCTGACTTTTTTATCTTTGACTTGTAAGAGTTTGTAACATACTCTGAATAAAACTGTTATCAGAAACAAATTTCAAATTTTGTCCCCTTTACTCGGTTGAAAACAATTTTCTAAACTGGGAGAAAAAGCATTATCCAGTTCTATAAGGGCATTCGAGCCTCTTAGATGGATCGTAGTGTCTGTGTAGTTTTTTTTGTCATGTTAGATGTTAGACATAAGTAAAACAATTGGTGGGGGTCACCTTGTTTATTCCCTCATGTCCATTGCTAAACTCCAGAAGCCATCTGCCTTATGCCTAGACAGATAAAAATGCTAAACAAGGAAACAAGTAATTTCTTATTGACTTTGGGAATTCTGTACTGCTTAACATTTATTAGCAAAAAAGGGGGGGTGTTGTACAGTTAATTCTTAAACTTTCCACATTTCATAGCCAATCGGAACTGGATAAGATGTGGGCTCAGGTGATAACCCCTTAATAAGGCAAACACAGTGCTCTTCGTTCATATATTTTAGCCATTCCAGTATGCATTCAGGTAAAGATTAGTCCCTGGAAAAATCTGTTTGGTCACATTTTGTGATTCATACTTTTACAATATATCTGTTTTAAATTTGGAATTTTTGAGTCTCTGAAGTTTCCAGTTAGTGCTTCTAGCTCTGTCCCTATCTTCCATCAGTTTTGCTGTCCATTAAGCCTCTGTATCCTATAATTCTGAGAAGTTCTGTGTATCACTCATCTACTCGCTCACTCAAATTATGGCATATTTCCTAATATGCCCTGTGTATTTGTCACTTTCCTTACCAGTAGAACAAATTACTCAATACTGGCAACTCAAAGGAGGAGAGATTTATATTGGCTCACGTTTTCAACCCATAGTCGGCTAGGTGCAAGGCAGGAAATTATGGCGGAAGGTCTAGGAGGAAGAAACCTGCTCACCTAATGGCGCATAGGAAGCAGAGAACAGAGAGTGAAGGGACAGGCCAGGGAGAGAGCTGTTCCATGAGCCACCTCTTTTGAACAGGGCCCACCTCCTAACACCAAGCCAGCTATAACACCGCAATAATCCAATCACCTTCCACAAGCCTCACCTCTAAGCACAGGAGTTATTTTGTGGGGACATCCAGATATAAACCATAACGCCCTGGTTGTGATATTAATTCCTACAATTCTGCATGTTAGGGTTGTGCTTCTGGTTCACTCTATTGGATGGGTAAAGAAATTCCGGAGATCTCTACCAGGTCATTCCTAGTATATCGGTCATTTCCTTGTGGATCACAAAGCAAATGTAGAGGCTCTGAAAACTGCAAAATATTTCTGTTCCAGTTAGTCATTCAGTAACTGAGGAAATAACAACAAAATTGACCGCTACTGGGGAAGTATATGAGTTTAACTTGGACTATCTCTTCACCTAACACCGAAAGCACCCTGTATCTTCCTGAGATGCAGTGACATTTTTGATGCTCAGGCATCAGTGTCAGTTCAGAGCCAGTGTCCACTGATCTTTGAAAACTCTTGATATCTCCTTCTCTGTGTTGTACAGTCACTCCAGTAAATGCTCAGCCCCTTCCTGGGAGGACTGGAGGAAAATGTGTGTACACAATGCAGCAGTGTTGTACTGGCTTTCTTTAGATGGCTCTCTGTCTTTACTTTTGATTTTTAGTAAGCTGTTTTAAACATTTCAATTTTTACAAAAAAATCAAGGAGAGTAGAGAGAATTTCCACATACTTTCTGCTATTGTTTAGATCTATAAAGTCCCCCAAGGCCTGATTGTCTAGGCTTTGTCCCCACTTTGGTGCTCTTAAGCAGTGCAGCCCGGTAGCAAGTCTTCTGGTCACTGGGGCTTGCCCTAGGAGGGTATTGGAGGCCCAGGACCTTTTCTCTCCTTTGCATCCTGCCTGTGATGTGAATGGCTTTTTGCTATGCCACATGTGCCCCACAGTGATGTGCAGTCTTATCACAGTGCAAAAACAATGGGCACCACTGACCGTGGACTGTAATCTCTAAACCCATGAACCACAATAAACCTTTTCTCTTTTTAAGTTTGTTATCTCAGGTATTTTGTTGCAGTAACAGAAAGCAGACAAATACCCCTACACATAGTTTTCCCTTCTATTAACATCTTAATTAGTATGATTCATTTGTTGTAATTAATGAACTAATATTAAAGTTTTACTAGTAACTAAAGTACACACTGCAGTATTCCTTACTTTTTAACCTCTTTCCTTGTTCTTGTTGTTGTTGTTGTTGTTGTTTTTACATGATCCCAAGTAAGACATCATATTGCATTTAGTTTTTATATCTCTCTATGCTCCTCCTGACTTTGGAAGTTTCTCAGGTCATCCTTATACTTGGTGGTCCCAATAGTTTTGGGGACTACTGCTCAAGGATATTATAGGATGACACTCTGTTAGAAATTTTGTGATGGTTTTTCATGACTGGATTGGGAATTTGGGTGAGGGGAGGAGGATCACCAAATTAAAGTGACATTTTGTCAAGTATACCAAGGGGACACTTAATGACATGATTTATTAATGTTGATAATGATCTCGATCATGTAATGAAAGTTTCTTTGTCAGATGTATCCACTGCAAAATTACTATCCCCCACATTCCCCTCTGTACTTTTTAAAAGAAACTATATATAGTTCACCCACAAATAATTTTCTTTTATATTGCATATGTTAAACTTTTATTCTTTGTGCTATAGAATTCTAAAGGTTTTGACAAATACATAACATGCCATGTATTTGCTGTTACAGTAACACACATAATTTATTCACAGCCTCAAACTCCCAGTCATTCAATTAATATTCCTTCCAACTCTCTGGCAATTACTGGTGTTTTTACTGTCTCATTTTTGCCTTTTCCAAAATGCTATACAGTTGTAATTGTGTTTTGTGTAGGCTGTCAGACTTCTTTCACTTAGTAATATAGGTTTAAGATGACTCTTTTTCCTATCATGGTTTGGGGGCTAAATTCTTGTTATCACTGAATAATATTCCATGGTACAATGCTGGAGTTTGTTTATCTAGTGATACTTTGAAGGGCATCTCAGTTGTTTCCAGTTTGGTCCCCTTGTAAATAAATCTGTTAAATATTCACAGATAGATTTCCATGCATAACCTATGTTTCAAATGAGTTGAATAAATATCTAGGTCCATGACTATAGGACCATATATAAAACATTGTTGAGATATGAGAGTAGCTGCCAAAGTGTCTTCCAAAGTGACTGTACCACTTCACATTCATTTCAATGGTGAGTGTAAATTATTGTTGCTTTGCATCTTTGGGCATTTGGTGCTGCCAGTTCTCTGGATTTTAGCCATTCTAAGGATTGTGTAGTTGTATTTCATTGCTGCCTTAATACACAGTTCCTTGGTGATGAATGATTTTTGTCTTTTCATGTCTTTGTAGCAGCTTTGTATCTTTACTTAGATAGATATTCAGATCTTTGGCCCATTTTTAATTGAGTTGTTTACTGAAGTCTGAGTTTTAAGAGTTTTCTGTATATTTTAAATTCTTGTTCTTCATCAGATATATGTGCTAAAATATTTTATCTGAGATGTAGTTTATCTTTTAGTCTCTTAGTAATATTGTATTAGTCAGCTTCTTATTGCTATAGCAAAATACCTGAGGTAAGCAATTTAAAGGAGAAAAGATTTATTTTTGCTCCCGGTTTCACGCTTTTCTGTCCATGGTTGGCTGGGTCCACTGCTGTGGGCCTAAATGAGGCAGAACATTGTGAAGAAGGTCCAGGAAGCTCAGTGCTGCTCACATTATGGCAGGCAGAAAGCAGAGAAAGTGAAAGAGTCATAGAACTTGTGCTCCAGGCTTTGTCCTTCTGTTGTTCTTTTTTTTTACCCTGTTGGATGGCGCCACCCACATTCAGGGCAGGTCTCCTCCTCAGTTCAGTATCTTCTGTGCTAGTCATCTATGCAAACATCCTCAGAGACACATCTGGAAATGTACTTTACTTATTTTCTGTGTATTTCTCACACGAGTCAAATAGAAGGTCAAGATTCATCATCATGAGGACCTTTCACAGAGTAGTTTTTAATTTTCAGAGTCCAACTTCATGATTTTCTTCATGGAATGAATATAATTTTAGTGTTGCATGTACATCTCATTGTAAAAGCCACAATCCCACAAATTATCACCCTCATTTCTTCTAGAAGTGTTGTATTTTTCATTAAAGTCTTAATTCATTTTGATCAAAGTTTTATGTAAATGTTAATATTTGACACTCCAGTTGTTTAATAGTATTACAAAGAAGATAGTTTCTCTAATTGTGTAGTCTTTGCACTTTTGATAATGATCTATTGACAATATTTTGTGAAAGTTAGACCCTTGTCTTTTTATTGTTTATCTATCTATCATCTATCTATCTATCTATCTATCTATCTATCATCTATCTATCATCAATCTTTCATCTACGTATCCTTCATCTATGTATCTATGTATCTATTTTTTTTGTATCTATGTATCTATCTATCTATCTAACATGTATTTTTTCTATCATCTATCTTTATCTATTATATATCTTTTACAAATATATTAGGACTTAAACACTTCCCATAGTACCCTACCTTGGTCTTGCAGATCAAGTGACATAGTAGTATGCTAATCATCTCTTTCATTCCTGAGGACAATATGAACCATTAGCTCCACAGGTGTTAAAGCCTGAAATATTCTTTAGGACCCTACTCTTTATAGTGATCTAAATACTTTTGTCATGGTGTTTACATGCCACCACTTGGCCCATTCTACCTGGTGATCCAGCCTTCATCCAAATGAAATCCTGAGTCCATCTCAGGTGCAGCATCCCCTGTGACCATGCCTGAGAACAGCCACAGGGATTTTTAAGGATGTAGACACGTCACTAACATGTATCTCATGATCTTATTGAACAGAGTATCTTTGTGGCATTACTGTGAGATGGAATTGAAAGTTGATGTGAGAGTCAAAGAAACTAAATACATTCTAATACTGTGATCTCCTGAAGCCTTGTGATTCTGTCATATAAATTATGCCTTGAAAGTATGATACCAATTGGCCATATTAAATGTAAGTTCAAGTTTCAGTCTGCGAAGCAAGAATTTTCTGGGGCTATTTTTTGTGTCACAAGCAAACACATTAAATTGACTATCATTGTTCAGTGCATGTTTAGTGCTTCATTCTGATGATCCTTGACCTAATACTAGTAGAATCCTTCTTCATGCCTGCTCCCGATGTCTCTATTGATATATAAAGGGAACTGTTATTAGCCAAAAAGTACTGTTTCCAGGAACCTTGAGGGTGCCAATACATTCAGGTACTGATAACCCTCAAATAAAATGCCATGGTATTTTCATATAGCACATTCCAATTTTCCTGTGTACTTTAAATTAAGCCCGAATACTTGCAATATGTAATACAGTGTAAATATTACAAAAATAATTGTTACATTGTGCTGTTTAGGGAACATTGACAAGAAAATAATAGTCTTCAAACTTTCAGTGCAGATACAGTTTTTTTCCTGAATGTTTTTCATCTGCATTTGGTCAAGTCTGTGGATGTGGAAAGAATGAAGAATATGGAGGGCCGACTACCTTTCCACAATCTTGGAATTGTTCTGTGTGTATGATATTTCTTCTTGGTAAGAGTGGCTCCCTGTCTTTCTAGATGATGCTGATTCACTATCGCTAAGGTATCGGTCCAACAGGTAGCCAGAGTGGTGAGTGTGAGAAGAATAAGCATCTTTTTATGAGATGTTGCCTGGGTGAGGTTATTGAGGGTTTGTGTCAAAAGGAAGCGAGTCTTCTTAGAAACGGGTTACCAAGTTCTCCCACTAGCCTTGGTGTGACTGATTCTCGATTTTCATGGATTCCTGCCTGGTGTTTCACTTCACGTCTTCTAGTCTCATTCTTTCTTCATCAAACTCCCAACCTTCGTATGAGAATGAATAAGATTATATATTAAATCCTGATTTTGATTATATGACAAGTACAATTAAATTGCATATTTGAAAGCTAACCATCTTGACTCTATAGTTGAAGACTATATAGGAAGAAAATAGGGAATATTTGATTTCTACCACAGAAGATGTGTTATGTACATATACAAGCTCCCCATGATGAATGCAATCACTGTGTACTGCAAACATACACTAATAAAGTGTTTTTAAAAATTGAAAAAGAATTATCTACTTGCTAGATCTTTACTTGAACTGATACACTAATAATCTGAGCTCTTCAGAAACTTGCTTCAATTGTCATATTATTATAATCAATCAGAGACAATTTGATTAATTATGATACCAGTATATACCACAGATTATTATAGTCCCTTTTTTATTTTAATTTTTTTTAACCAAGAACATGTATTGATACATTCTACACATAATGATCACATTCATCATGGTAATTTTGTACCTCTAAACTGTCCCATTTTATATAAACAAAGTATTCGGCAAAGAGCATTCCATAATTTCAGAATTGAGGGTAGTTTCCTCAGGCTACAGTTTTTACCAGTTTCATATCAGTCAAGACTCTGCCAGGAGACAGAAACCATACCACTAGTTTGAGCAATCAGTGATTTAATCACGTAGAACTCTTCTTAGTAAAGCAGTATTTTGGGCACTGTTTGAGTATGATAGACTTATGTGTATAAAAGTGGTACCTAGATATCACTTAATTTATTTGTTTCCAAAATTCTATATGCTATTTGTTAAATGTGCATGCATGGGTGTGTGTGTGTGTGTGTGTGTGTGTGTGTGTTATTACATTAAAACATAAGCTCCATAATTGTTGGTTTGATCCAGTGAATTATACCATCACCTGGAACTGTGGCTTGATATGGTAACTCTGAGTAAACACTTGTCAAATAAACTCAATGAACTCATTCTAAATGAAGTAAATATACCTCTTAAAGTAGGAGTGTCTTGGGTTTCCTTATAACCTCAGTGTTTTTGAGAGATGCGTGCATATATGGAAATTTGATGAGATGTTTTCCTGAAAGATTAGCCTAACATAAATGCATGACTTTACTTTTAGAAAATGTCTTAGCTTTAAACATTGTATTTTGTGCAGCTGTCAAGCATTTGAGAAAAAATAAGGAAGCTTTTAAAAATCATTTTTAAGTTCTTTTTTTAACATTAAATTTGAAGTGTGGTGGGAAGAGCTGATGATAGTGCAATGAAATTGTACATTTAGTAAATGTTTATATGCTTTTAGCTTCACCAAGCAAACTAACATTTCTGACCCAGGAAAATGTGACATCCTTAACATCCTGCTTTAGAAAAATTATTTCATTTGCACGTTGCTTGTATTTCTCTCTTCCATTTAGTCCTGGCCTTCTTGCCCAGGGCAAAAAGAATAAAAGAGAACTAGTAATGGTATTTTTTGCAAAGAGTAATCAACCATAAAGACTGTAATTGAACACACAAGTGTAGTCATTACATGATTAATTACTTTGCCAAATCAGCGTCCTACATACATCATAAAAATATTCAGAGCAGCTAGGACATAATGTACACAAAGCATTATCATGAGGATAATCACGTCTGTTGGTAACTTGTTTTCAGGAGTGTTTGTTTCCAATATTATTGAGTCTTCACCATTTTCCTCCCTGCTATGCTCTACATCTCCTTAATATGCTCTACATCTCAAGATTAATACTTTTATGATTAACTCTTGGCAATGCAGACACTGGGTGTGAGCACATGTCTTTTCAGGTTCCTGTCACATACACTAAACTCGAAGCTTGACCATTTATTGAGCAATGTATGCATCTATTCTTGATTGAGCTACCGGACTTGTTTCTAATACTTCTGTTATGCTTCAGTTGCTTAGTAGGGGATATATCAATATCATTTTTTTCTTGAGTTCGAACAAATACAATGATTTATACAAGGTTCTAGAAAGAAACACTATAAAGATGAAGTCCTAAGTGATGAAATCTGATTAGTAGATTTTTTTTTCCCTTTGGATGTTTTCATGTCAAGCTTGAACTTCTGAAGCCACCTTATAACTGTGAGAGGAATCAGTCTGTCGATAAAACTGACACTTGGGTGGAAGACCAGAGCAAAAAGAAAGAGCAGGTGCTGGCTGACCCCACAAAAATCTTGAATTGTGTGAAGAGAGATGTGCCCTGAGACTATATTGTAAGTTTCATTAGGCTTTTCTGTTGCTCAAAACCCTATCTCTAAATGACATGCTCTTATTAAAATCATTTAACTTTACAACTAAAATCAACAAGAATCTACCTTTACCTTATTTCTCCCTATCTTAGTCTCTATTTTCCAGACTACTCATTTCAAAATTTTATTCTCAAATTCATGATAATTGTACTTTGGTGGAAACACACATTATCTGGCATAGCCTCACCTTTATCTACTCAGCAAGAATGTGAATATTTTCCCCTGGAATTTTCAAACCCCTACACAACAGTGATGCTTAACCCAAAATGGATATCTTCTCTAGGTTGGGTTGTAAGAATTCCTCCTTGGGTGCTAGGATTCACTGTAGTAAAATCCAAATTCAGTCTGTTTCAATACACCACAGAGTTGTGAATCTGGAGTATTGGTGTTAGTGGCTTCTGTTAGAAAGATTTAAGAAACTGCAAAAATTTATCTTAGTTGGTCAAAAATACAAAAATAGCAGAATTTGCTAAAAAATAATGAGCACTTTGAAAGACAGTGTTATATATTACAGTTGTATATTGCAATCACATCATGAATTGAAAAAATAACAAAATAGCAAAAATAAGAACAATATAGTTGGATATGAAAAT
This sequence comes from Hystrix cristata, assembly GCA_004026905.1. Classification (NCBI taxonomy): domain Eukaryota; kingdom Metazoa; phylum Chordata; class Mammalia; order Rodentia; family Hystricidae; genus Hystrix; species Hystrix cristata. The sequence continues at coordinate 14,409 of PVJO010007860.1, read as the reverse complement.
TGTTCAAAAAATCAAAAGCAGACTTTCTAAAATAAAAAATAGAGAAAATAAAGTTTTCAACGGAGTTGGTCAAGAGCTGATTAGACACAATTGTAGTAACAGATCTAAGGAAATCACTGACACGCAGCTAGAGATAAATACATGTGGAAATATGTATTTAAGAGAAATGAATATACAAAAAGAAGGAGTGTAACAGAAAGTAAAGAAGAAGTTAATGGAGAATGGGGAAAAATCAACATTTAAAGATAAATTGGTTTATATCTATATGTAGCTATATACTTATTATCAAATGTTGAAAACCGACTTCTCAGGTTGAAGGAAAATTCATAATAAGTTATTCATTTCTCCCCTCAAAATTATAATAAAACTGAGAAAATCAAGGACTGAGCCTGAACAGCAACCTGTGTTGGAAAGCATTCATCAAGGGAAATAGAGATAATACTAACTACAGATTTCTCATTAATAATTAAAGATGCCACAAGATCATGAAATAATTTCAAAGTATGGTAAGAAAATCAGTACTTACCTAGAATTTTTTGCCTCAAAGAAAATAAGGAAGGCATTTGTGTGAGCAATTTACATTTGAGTATCTCTAAACATGCACTAAGATGTAGTATAGTTAAAATAACATTAAACCTTAAAAATACAGGACACTAGGATAATTATGAAGAAAGAAACTGGCAAACATCACATGCCTATTTACCACTGACTATAAAATATCAATGATAATATTGGCTAGTCAGGGTGGAAAAATGTCAAAGACAAATGTATAATATTGTATGTTAGGTATTGCTTATTTTAGATACTCCCACTTCAACATTGTATAAATTACTTTTAAAAACATGTTAAAGTTATACCTAAATTTATACTAAGAAAAAGAAAACCTTAGGTCCCTAAAACAAAGAAATATCTTAAATCTAGAAAGTTTGTTCCCATTCTCTGAAACGAGGAACCTGTTTAACACAAATCAAAGCATGGTAGTTTTTAAATGCAGTCCCTTCTTTCCTCCTCCTGTACTGGTGGAGGCCTCAGTGCCCCCCAACCTCACTCCTTTTTCAGCCTTGGGGATTGAACCCAGGAACTTCACGTTGAACTACACACCTCAGCCTACTCTAATTATTATTTTGTCCTGTTCTGGTCCAGCCTATCCTATTCTATCCATCTTGAGACAGGGTTTCCTTAAATTGCCCATGCTGGGGTTAAACTTGTGATCCTCCTGCTTCAGCCTTCTAGAGTGTGTTGAATACATTGTGGACCAATATGCCAGGCTTTGGCCTTTAGGCAGAGAGAACACCTCTAGTCTTTTTAGGATTGTAGTAGTTTGCAGTTTTATTTTTTCAACGTTTCCATAATAGAGAACTTTTTTTAAAAACTTTACCTTCTTTTTAACCATTGGTTGTGTTCAGTGTTGTTTTGGATTGTACATATCTTGCCTTTTTTATTAGTTAAATTGGTGTCCCCTCATTGAGAGGCTTACCCATACACTACTTTCTCTGTTTATATGAAAAAATCTTTATTTTGCTCCTAGTCTTGTATATTTTGTTGGATATAGATTCTGAACAGTTATTTTTCTTCTCCATCTTGAAGATATTCTGATGCTTTCTGTTATACGTATTCAGGAGAAATAAATCTAAGATAAATCTGATCACTATCAGTATTTCAGTAGTTATGTCAATGATCATAAAATTGTGTTTGTTCTCCTTGTCTTCATCCTTATTTGAGTACACAGATGTGGATTTACTTTTCACTACGTAGAAATCAAAGCACATTTTTTATTCGGTACCAGTGGGCTGATTTTTAGTGAAGTATTTTAACGGTTTTCCATATTTGGAATAAGATGCAAACCATCCACTATGACAAGTAAATAATTGTTGGTTTGTCCATCTTTCTTGTATTACTTTCCAACTCTACCACTGATGTTTCCTTTATGTCTCAAGTGAGATTTTTCTACCTCAACCCTTTTTCTGGGGAAACTGGATCAGTTATATACTGCTGGAAGCAAAGTTCCTTTCCCCATGATCACTTAACTTGCAATTCCTTCAGTTCTTAGTCCTTGCCACTGTCCTCTATCTGCAGCCACTTTTCTGATTGTTTCACGAATCCTTGCTTTGAATACCATCGAAAGTAGGCATCACCAAACTCCAAGCTCCAGTTTTGAACTCTGGACTCATACATCCAACTACCTATATGCTATTTCTGCTTTGAAATAGGCATGCAAGATGAACTCTAGAATTCTTCCAATTAACAAAGTCATGTCCCCTCTAGTACCCGTGTAGTCCCCTTTTCCTGCACTTGGCCACTTAATGCTGCCAATTGTTTACAACTAAAACTTTAGAGACATTCAAAATTATTTCCATCTTCTCCACTGGAACTAAGACTATCTTCTGTACCTTCAAAATATATCCAGAATTTTACCACTTCTCTGTATCTGTCATCATAACCGTAGTCCAAGACACCATGTTTCCTGCCAATGTTAGCACAAGTACTTCCTAATTAGTCTCTGTGCTTCTATACTTACCCTCTATAGTCTATCTCTGCACCATCTCAGATAAGCCTTCAAAAATATCGTTTCTCTGTTTAAAATACTGACTTCATTCAGACGGCCCACATACTATGTAATAGATTACGAATCCCCACCAGATGAGATTACAAATCCCCACCAGATGAGGGCTGCTCTTATCTCTCCAATCTCCTTTATGAGGCTGTCCTCCTATTCACTCTGCTCTGGCCTTCTGAGGTAGGAGAGACGTGTGGCTAAAGCTGGCCGGGAAAGTAGGCTTCATCTGTTAATTACAAAAATCACAAACAGATGGTGACTTCTCTGAGAATGGCCTAGACTTGATGTCAGCTTGAGGTGTGAAAATCTAATAGCGCCTCTCGGGACCCAAATGGAAAAGTTTTGACAGGAGTAGAAGTTCTCGGAGGTTTTCTTGTGCTTTAGAGAGCACAAAGAGACCCATTAAAGTGGCAAACAAGGTTATCATATCCTTTCGTGGTAGGCCATACCATGTCTCTCAGGCGTGGTATGTATTTTTCTTCTCTCTTTTTTTTTTTTTTTTTACTTTTTTCTTTGTTTGGTGCAAGTTTTCTCTGCAGAGCCAATTTCTCCCAATCTCCATTTTACCCTTTTAAATACATTTTTCATCACTTTTGGCTTGTTTTGTTCAATTCTTTGTTCGAGGTGGGAAGGACCTGGAATTTTAACTCCAGAAGGAGAGGCAAGCTATCCAGAACCTGGTAATGTTAATTTGGAATACTGTTACCAGATAACACTCCTATTGCTTCTGCTTCTTCCTGGAATGTTCTACACTCACATCTCCTAATAGCTACCTCTGACTCCTCCTTCCGGTATTTTTACAAATTTCAGCGTCTCTTTGGAGTCTGCACTAATTACTCTACTTAAAATTGCAAACCATGCTCATGCCATAGCTATGTATTTTATACCTCCTCTCTTGCTTTTATATTATAAAGTGTTTATCATGTACTAGTATATTGTATCTTTATTTACTCATTATATTAACAGTCTGTCGAGCAGAATGACAGACACATGAAGCAGAGATTTGTGTCTGTTTTATTTAGATTTTAACCGAAGCACTTACGTTCCTTACAAATATCAGATGCTCAATATTTATTTGTTAAATGAACAAATAAGGAGTGAATGTGTGTGCACATGTTTCCGTGAAAAACTCAAAAAGGATGAGTAAGTGTTTAGTGAGGAAAATCATAATATATTTTAAAGCAGGAGAAAGAAGTCATTAGGAAATGTATACAAAGATCTAGGGGAGAATACTAGTTAAATAATGTCCTAGAAGTGGAAATGGACCAGCTCAAGTTCATAATTCACAAATGATAAATTTTCAGGCAGAGACTGCCCGAATCCAGTCAAGAATATATGTAAATATAATCACTTAAATGCACACAGCATGTCATACACATAGGCTAGTCAATAGACATAAACTAAGAAAATTCCTAATATCACCTCACAAATTGTGGTGCCAGTCTACCTATTAAGCCAAAAGTATTACAAAAGCAACAAAACAGTCTCCCTCGTGACCTCTTGGAACTTTTTACTTGAAAGCAATATACACCTGCGAGTAAAAGCAGCTGAATAAATCAGGCCGCATTTATTTGCCTTCAGTGAGCAAAGTTTACTGAGATCTTATCAAGGTATTTAAATGCATGTTCAATTGTGATTATTTGCAGCTAGGGCGCTATAGGGACCATGTGAAAATATATCTGGTCCTAATTTGTTGTTACTTTCATTGAATTCTTTCTGAGGCGCTGCTGATATTTCCTTCTATTCATTTTTCAACGTGACTATTTCCCTGTGATTGCACTTGGCAGGAATTACACATTGAGCAATAATCAGTATTATAGTGTTCGATTTAAACAGAAACAATCGTGCACATGTTACCATTTATTAATTCAATATACAAATGGTCTCCTTCCAGGTTTTTATAATGATCTGGAATTTACCCCAGAAATTAATTACATTCCTTTTTGCCATAACTAACGACATGATTCATGAAAGCTTATGGAGATTAATTCTAAATTATTATATTGTTAACAGAGAAGACCATATGATGGAGTTAAAATGCAAATGACAAAGGAAGCACTATTTCTAATTATTCTGAAATAATTATTTTGGTTATCACTATATTCTGTCTTATTTCTTCTATGAAATAATTTCCTTGAGAAATGAGATGCAGATGGTTTAGGGAGAGAACTACTGACATGGTACATTTGCTGATGGATAGCATCATTTAACCAAAACTCATGAAACAAGCTGAATTTACAAAAAGGAAAACAAATAAACATGAATTAAGTGAAGCAAAATATTTCTGAGCAACTCAAGTAAATATAAACCATAATATAAAATTAATATGTGGTTACAGAGAAAATGTTGGGCACTATACTACCAAATACAAAGGCACTGTTACAGTTTAAAAGATCGCATAACTAAAAGTACCTTGTTATTTTGTTGATTTTTCCAAGGAGATGTTCTGGTGGGCATGTACTCGAAGCGAACGCTCAAAAACATGTGTGTTGGCCTGGGATGTTTTTACACACATGAGCTTGGAGACAGAAGAATTAGATGCAACTATGTTTTCTTATAAATATTTTATGTCTAAAATGTTAAACTGGGATAGCATTTGGAGCCAAAAAATATTGTGATTTAGTGATATATTTTGTTGTATACTTAAAGAGATTTTTTAATGAAATGAAATTTGTGATAAATCGATTTATACATAAAAAATTCTTTTTTAGGTCTTATCATTCTTGCATCAAAGAGGCTGGCCTACCATCTTTCATATAAAATTACCTAGTATTTAGATATGTATACGTATTAATGGTGTTTTTATGTGATGACCTGTGATAGTTTATTTTATTCTATTAATATATAAAGTAAAGTTTACTAAAGAATTTACCTACACTATAATTCACCCTTTTCAATGTAAAATTCGATCATTTTTGACAAATGAATGAAGTCTTGTGGAACCATGACAATCATAATATTGAACAGATAGATCAATTCATAAAATCCCTTTGTGCCATTTTTAGGGTTAGTTCCTTTCTGACATCCTACTTAGCCACTACTTTATTTTTCATCCCCAGAATTTTGCCTTTTCCAGAAAGCTATAAAGATGCACTTGCAAATTATGAAGACTTTTGAATCAATTTTCCTTAACATAATGAATTTCAAATTCATATATGTTGCTGACTACATTAGGAATTGGTTCTTTTGAAAATGGCTAAGTAGCAGTCTATTGTATAGCTGTGCTACAGTGGCTTTAACTTTTCCACTAGCCGAAGTCCATGTGGTTGTTGGGGGCAATTGCCATTTTCCAAGGCTACTATACACTTTCACATACAGTTTATTTTATGCATGCAGCTGGCCACAGCTCGCTGAATACGGGCAAGGACATAACATAACTGGACATTTCCTGTATTTCTGGTAGAAATGCAAAAGTTTAAATTTACTCTACATAATAGTTTGGTGATTTCTTATAAAGTCAGATAGATACTTATCACAGCATGCAGCAATCCACTTCAGAGTGTTTTTTAAAAAAAGTAAATCAGGAACTCAGGTTTTTATACATTTATTTGCTAATTGTGTGCACAGTTTTGTGAAAGTTCTGTTCGATTTTCTGCCAATTTTTAAATTGAATTTTTTGTTTCTTACTAGATTTGAGAGTTTGTATATATTCTACACAGAAGTTTTTGTCACATGAATTGCCTTCCAGTTTGTAATTACTTGGTTCTCATTTATTTAGATGTTTTAAGTTTTAAAAGGACATAAAAATTTAAGTTATATGATATCAGAGTCAATTTTTAATGAATTATGCTTATTTGATTAACTCTATGAATTATTAGTCTATCTCAAATATTTTTTCTTGCATTTTTCTCTTGGAAATAATAAAATTTGATGCTATACATTTAGATCCATGATAGTTTTGAGTTAGATTTTTTATGAAGTAAAATGAAACGGTCAAGATTTTTTATGTAGCATATGGATATCCATTTGGGCTAGCATTATGTGTTGATAACACTTCTCTCTCTTCATTAAATTACCCTTGAATGTTGTAGAAAATCAGTTAACTGTGTGTTGATTTATTTCTTGCTGCTTTTGTCTTTCACTGATTTTTGTGTCTATCACCTTACAAATACCACAGTGCGCTAATTACTGTAACTAGAATAAATCTTGAAATTACGAACTCTGCATTCTCTAGGTTTATATTTCTTTTACAAAACTCATTTTGTCATTCTAAATCTGTTGCTTTCCTTCTAAATTTTAAAATCAATTTGTTGATTTCTACAAAAAAATCAACAAACCAACCAAACAAGCAAAAACCAACATTTGCTGAGATTTTGAGGTTGTTTTTTTCTACAGATTTGTTAGAGAAAAAAATAAATAAAACTGGTATTTATTGGCAGTTTCCCAATTTGTTATTTTTCTCCTTACATTTATTGTTTCCAGCAAGTAGATCTTGTCAGCAGTAAATATATTTGATTTGATTTGATATATATATATATATATATATAAGTATATATATGTATGTATTCCATGTGTCTGCTTGTTTAATGTTATGCAATTGTAGGTAGTTATTTAAAATTTTTAATTTCCAAATGGTCATTGTTATTGTGTAGAAACACTATTGTTATCCTCATATTAACTTTGTAGCCCAGATCTTGTTCAATCCTACTATTAATTCTGTTTGGAAGGTATATCAAAAGATGGTGGAGTGACATCATTTAAATACAAATCAGAGGGGAAAAAAGTTGGTAAATGAAGACTTCGAAAACCAACATGAAAAGAAATGCAATGTTATTATAAGAGAGACCATGAACTAAACATGTGTGCTATAAACCCAAAGGCAATCATTAATTTTTAAAAAGAGATATGATTAGTGGACTAGGGCTGTACATAAAATAAAATCATGAAAATAATCAATTCAAAAGCAGAAAGGTTTATAAAGTTTGAAATAAAAGACAGATAATAGGGAAAAGGGAGAGAGAAAAACATGTATTGTAATTCAGCATGGACTATGTATTTTAAATTGTACTTTGACTTAGTACAATTGTCTTGCATGTTTTATATGTCCTTTGACCGATTAGTCTGCTTTTAATCTGTATAAATGATAATTAATTTCTTAGGTCTTATAAATAAATGAATATGATGCTGGAAATATAAAAGAGGAGGTGGACAGAAGGAAAAAAAAAGAATTGAAATGTGTTATGTACATGTACCAATTCCCTACAGTGAATGTAATCATTATGTATTGCAAACATGTACTAATACAAGTTAAAAAAATTAGATAGGAAAAAGAAATTGAATTTGATAGATAGAAAATGAAGAAGATGGTACACGTTATCCCAACTATATTATTGATAGCACAATAAAATTGAAAACTAATTGTTCAATTCAATTAGAATGTATTTATATATTGTTTCTGCAGTGTAGGAGTGTAGAAGTGAGATTTATAGAAAATAGGTGATTTGTAAATATACCATGAAACAGAAATTTAGAAAGCATACATTTGTCATCTAAGTATATAAATACAGATTCCTTAAAATGAGAAATCTAAGAATATAAAAACACAGAGCTATAATTAAAAGATAAATGGACAAAAATAAAAAGGTTGAGAGTTAAGACAAGTAAAATATATTGGAAAAACTGAAATATAAAAGCAAAATGTAAATCTTCCTTGGGAAACAAATAAATGGTAGTCAACTTGGAAAAATTAAGTCAGTGTCTAGCAGCCACACATGAGGAATCTCTCGGTAAAGAGAAAAAATACCAAAGAAAATGTGTGTGTGTGTGTGTGTGTGTGTGTGTGTGTGTGTGCGCATGTGTGTGTGCACGTGTGTTTATGGTGAAGGGAAGGATAAAGGAAGCTAAAAGATCCTGTGTACAGGTGCTGATGCTTTTGAAGATTCCTGAGAAAATAAAATGGTACTGAAACAGTAGAAAGGAATATGCTAACCAAAGTCTCATGAAGTTGAAGAATGTATGTGTTAATCAAAATGTACAATAAATACCAAGAATATTTATTGAAAGGAAGTACAGTTATGTTGCTTAACAACAGAGGTACATTCTGAAAACTACATCATGATGTAATTTCGTCATTGAGTTACCCTGAACAGCCTAAGTCAACCCTTTAGATTCACTTCCTCTTAGCTGCTTAAAAATTGCTAAAACTGAAGGTCATGCAGTTGGTCAACATATTAGTAGTCTCCCACTAGCCTTGTGGCGGCCAGCCCCTCTGCTGTGTGGGTTGTGATGCTACCATTTGCCCAGGTGACTTTTCAGGAAACTGAAGAGTGTTTTGGCTGAAAACAATGACCTTCAGTCGGCCCTGTAGATGTGTTATTTGGTGCCCATAGGGAGATGAACATGGTTGACAACCCGATTGTATTCATGTTGTGTCTGTCTCATTTGTGGCTTTCTCCTTTGGACTAAAGACACCTTAAAACCATAGTGTTAAATAAAATAAACCAGACACACAAGCTTTAATATCACACGGTTTCTCTTACATGTAAAAGCTTCCAAAATAAAGAGCAAAATAAAGGATAGATAATCAGTAGGGAGATAGATCTTTCTCTCATGGGAAGGGGCTTAAGAGTTGAAGGGAGGGGAAGAGATTAAAAAAAGAGAAATAAGATGTAGCATGTTCATGTACCAACTCCCCATTAGGAAAGTAAACATTATGTACTGGAAACATGTACTAATAAAACTAAAAACTAAAAAGAAAAAGTAGAGACCCCTAAGGGCCACCGTAATCAGGAACATCAGACAATAAATAGAGACAAAAGAAATCCCCGCCCAGTTCCAGAAAAGACATTCCTGCCCTTTATTAACCCGTGTCTCTCCCCCACTATTCCCGTCCTGTCTGTAACTCCCCAGCTCTCTGGCACTGGGAGGCCGATTAACCAGCAGACCTCCTGTTCTCCATTCTTTGGCTACTGAATAAAGCTTTGTTCCATTGTCATTCTGCCTCTGGAGTCACTGGCTTTTTTCAAGTGGCTTTTCTTGGTCACAACTGCAGTGATATCATGAAGTGCATTTATGCAAGCCAGGCTGGTGTAAACCTGCCTTCGTGGCCTTTCCATTTGACTGAGAAGTGCGGTCGGCAGAGGCGTCCGCATGCGGCTGACACAGCTGCTGCTTTACGGAACCACACGCTAAAGGCACAATGGAAAATACGGTATTGTAAATCCCTATGCCAATAATGTGGTTGCTGATTATCATTACCAAGTATTATGCATGATACATGATCGTACAGGCAACGCTTTTGTAGTTTCCTTTTTACTTGCTTAGGCAGATAAAATTTATTGAGCGGTAGCACAGGTTGGATTACACAACATTCCGACAAACACGCGGGTACTCGTTATACTACGACATTTCAAGAGCTCCGATGCCAGCGGTGACAGGACTCTTCAGCGTCATTAGCATCTTATGGGACCACTGACAGGTACGTGGTCCATTGTTGCTGCAAGGTTATGCAGTGTCTGGCTAAAAGTACAAATGTACTGGACTTCCTATTATGCAAACAATTTCACCTGCAATGCACTGTATACAAGGGATGATTTTCAAAAGCAAACTCTTTTTTTTTTTAAATTTTATTTTAATGGTACATTTTAGATGTATATAGTGATAACATTCATCATAGGGGATTTGTACCTGTACATGACATATCTTGTTGCTTCTTTTTTTTTCCCATTCTCCTCCCCTCACCCCCTCCTCCCTCCCTGTTTACAAAAGCTTTGTTTCCATTTTTTCCTTCCATTTCTTATTTCTCTTGTCCCTCTGTTCCTTTCCCCCTCCCTTGTTCCCTTTCCCATTTGGACATTTTCTTCCTTTTCCCAATACAATACATTTTAGTCTTTATTTACACTTCAGTTTCTCACACCAGAGACACTATGCGGTATTTAAACATGTGTGTCCGATTTATTTCACTTAGGAGTATGGTCTCAAGATGCATCCATTTACCTAGGAATATCTCAAGCTTATTATTCTTTATGGCAGAGTAGTACTCCATTGTATAAAAAACCCACATTTTCTTTATCCATTCTGCTATTGATGGGCATTTGGGCTGCTTCCAAGATTTGGCTATTATAAACTGTGCTGCTATAAACATGGGTGTGCATATATCGCTGCGGTATGATGAAAAGCAAACTCTTGTATTGATATTATACAACATAATGAAACAAGGGAATTCTAAAGTCTCTACTTACCTAATTTTCATTCCTGTGTAAAGGAAAAATATTATGCTCTTCTTGTATTCTCCAAGTAAAAATACTGTCAGATACATCACAGTCAGTTCAAAAAAGCAGCTATGACTCACAAATGAAATTAAGATAAGGGCTGTAAATTAACTAAATAATCAAAAACATTCAATAAAGCAGAACTTGTATTAAGTTATTAAAATATAGGATACTGTGAACATAATTGTAAAGTTAAAATAAAAATAAATATAAAATGTTACCTTATATTTTGGAAAAATAGTAAATATATTAGGACTACAGAAAGTAAATACGTGTTTTAACCTGGAAATGATTATTGCACATTGATATTATGAATTGATCAGGATATGCATAAATATTTAATTCTAGAATTAGATAATAAAATATAGGTATAACGATAGAACGTATTATAAAAGAAAACACTGATAAAATTTACAACATATTTTCAAGGTACCAAGGAAACAAACCAAAAATAAAATAAAATAATCTGTTACAAAAAAATAGGAAATGACAAGGAATGGTTAAAAACTACAATAAACTGGGCTGGGGAGTTAGCTCAGTGCTTAAGAGTGTTTGCCTTGCAAGCATGAGGCCCTGAGTTCGATTCCTGGTACCAAAAACAAAAACAAAAACAAAAAAATAAAAACTACAATAAACTATTTTTTGGTACATAATGCTATTTTATTTTAAAGTTAAAAGTAATTTATTTTCAGATCTGATCGCCCACAATTCAGTAGCTCTATTTTTTTTTTAATTTTTTTTTTGTGGTGCTGGGGATTGAACTCAGGGCCCTGTGCTTGCAAGGCAAGCACTCTAGTCACTGAGCTAAATACCCAGTCCCATCCACAATTCAGCCTAGCACAGGCATCATGTTTTATTTTCTTAACTTTGTAAAAAGAGAAACATCCCCTGAAAGTCACTTTTCTTTCTGTTCATGTTTGAATTCTCATTGGAAATTGAGAGCAAAAAGGAGGCTACTGGAAAGGAATAAGCAACACTTTGCCATCTTCATATGAAACTTCTGGAAAAGGCCAACCTTGTAAATTTATCAGATGAAAACCCCAAGTCTGTCATTAAGCTATTGTTGGAGAATTTTTACCCTTGAATTGTCTGAGAATAATTGATCTTTGCTCTACTTTTCTAAAAGAAACAGAAGGAGGGGGTTCTTACTTCCAAAAATACAAATTTAGGTAAAACATAAAAATTGCCTGGTACAGAGTTTGGAAGACAACTTATCTGAGTTTTGTGAACTTACGATCACTCTCCTTTTATTTGTCTCACATTTTTATCTTTAGACCTTCAGTTAAATTGTGTCATGAAGCACACTATTTTAGATAATAAAATAGTGAACATCACTGAATTTTGTAGGCTTCTTTTGTTAAATCATTTTTAAATTACTGACCTATATACCGTAATTTTTCCCCTCATTTTGTAATTTGGTGAAAGTCATAAGTTCTTTAATGAATCAATTTTCTAACCTCATTCTGCTTTGCGATTTTAATGTTTCATTATCTATGGTTTTGTACCCCAGATAACCCATTTTTAGAGGTTTATTCCTTAATATACAGACAAATTACTCCTTAAAGGAGTAATTTGTCAGTATATTATGAAAATTAAAAAAATCAATGTGGACTTGTTCATGCATAGAAAACCCATCTTAATTATATAGCTGTTGCAAGTAAGGTAACTGAGTTAATTCTTCCCTGTCTCATGTCCTTATGTAAATAATACTTGGATCGTCTTATACATACAGACCCGGGGCAAGCCCCTCTTTAGGGTGTAATTACCTCTCAAATGTTATCTTCCTTAATGAGAGCGTATGAAATTACTTCTTTAGCATTCACTGTGATCACGTACATACAAATTATTTCAACATTATGAAGATTGTAAATCCACCTCCACTTAATTTAACATGGTTAGATGATTTTTTTCACATCTTCTCATCTTTCAGACCTTGTAATTTCCCCTTTTGAAATGTTAGTTTTTGCCTCATATGCAGGCAATGTGAACTAGTGTCATATTGTTGCCTTCTTACTCATTTCTTTCTACATTATCTGTTTCAACTAAACAAAATCTCCCATTCCAGTTGTATTTCTCTGCAGGTACATGACCTACTAAAAATCTCTTTCTCCTTCTGGAGGTTTCCAGAATCAAGTCACATACCAGAGCCGTCCTTTTCCAGTGACCGTGTCACAGTTCCTTTTCTTACTGAGTAGTTCACTATCATGTAACCAGAGAGAGTTTTCAGATCAGAAATTATAACTTTCAGGGTTAAATTATAAACCTTGTAGGCTTGAAATTAACATATTTTCTAAAATGTTCAAATGCTCCATTCTTGAAATCTAGCCTAGAGCTTCCATTTTCAGTAAGCCCCTTGAATGTTCCAGTAATGGCACTTAAGTGTAGACTTTTTGATGTCATTTGATTTTACCTTTCCTGACCAGGCTCTCTTGGGCTTGCTCTTGAGAAGGGACAAATGCTATGGTCACTCCTTGCAAGACACACCCGCCTTGAGGTTCCGTACAGGACTCTGTGTAACACTCTCCTTCTGCCAGGGTCTCTGTAGTAATGCTGAGTGATAGAACATGCTTCTGGCTTCTTAAGGGTCACTGACTTTTAATTATCGCTGCGAACACATAGAACTGCTCTCTGATGCTTAGCAGTTATCCCAAGCTCTGTCAGATTACAAGTGCAATTATGAAGAAATCTACTTTATTAAATAATAGATCTTTACTTTTATATCTACATGCTGAACTATTTATGAGTGAAATTCCATATATTCCAAATAAGGAATATGAAAAATATGTCGAAATATTTCAAAATATTAATGAGGTAAAAGTTGCATGGATATTTGTTATCTATCCTCTAAACATCTCTTTATGTTGGAAATAGCGATAATGAAAATCAGCAGACTTGTAGCAGACCTCGCTTCACCCTTTCCACTAAAACTGCTTTTAATAGCCAGAGGACTGAGGCAGGAGGATTGTGAGTCTGAGCTCAGCTTGACCAAATTAGCAAGATCCTGCTTCAAAATAAAAAATAAAAAAGGTAGGAATATAGCTCAGTACAAAGATTCAATCCCCAGTACTAGAGGAAAAATAAACAAAAAAAATCCACCTCTTTTAGAACAAATTTTCAAATTTCTAGCCTTGCATTTTTATGATTATGATGTTGAATTATATCTTTAGAGTTTGAGTATTGGTACCTTAAATCTATACCAAGAAATCAACTGTGTTTATTTTTAATATGAGCAAAATAACAAATATTGTGATGGGCTAAATACCAAAAAGCATTCTTGCATGGGACATGTTGATACATGCCTTCAATCTCAGCACTCTGGGGCGCTGAGTTAGGAAGGTTACAAATTTGAATCCAGCTTTGGCAAATCAGTGACTCTGTTAGAATCTGTTTTAAAAATAAAAATAAAAAATAAATGGGGAAGGGTGCTGGGGATATAGCTCAGTGGAAAGACCTTGTGTTTAATCCGCATCACCACACACACATACACACACACACACACACACACACACACACACACACACACACACGTATTTTCCTCCAGCTGCAAAAGCAATATTAAGTATCATGGGGCTGGGGATTTAGCTCAGTGATTAAAGTGTTTGCCTTGCAAGCACAAGGGCCTGAGTTCGATCCCCGGCACCA
>PVJO010007859.1:0-79104 GCA_004026905.1 Hystrix cristata | reverse complement strand
TAACTTGTGCTTTTGTCATCATGTCCAAGAACACTTGGCTTAATCCAAGGTAACGAAGATTTTGTCCTGTATTTTCTTCCAGATGTTTTTTAGTTTGAATTCTTACATCAAACTTTACTTTTCCCTGTAACTGTGTGTTTTCAAGTAGTTTGTATCAAGCAAATTGATTCTTTCTTCTGTTTGATCTGTTTTGTATGGATGCTTTCTATCATGTTTTTTGTTCCATTTAGTATATTTCTCAGCTCAAGGATTTCTGTTTGATTTTTAAAAATTACTTCTTGTTTTTCTCTGATATCTTACTGAATTGTTTCTTGTGTTTTCTTGAAGTCCATTGAGTTTCCTTAAAAGAGTTTTTAAAATTCTCTATATGAGTGTTCATAAATACTAATTGCTTTATGGCTGGTTTTTACTGTCTTATTTTATTTGTTAGATAAGGTCATGGTTCCCTGAGAATTCTTGGTACTTGTCAGTATATAACATCATCTGTACATTAAAAGATTAGGTATTATTTCAGTCTTTCGTAATGGGGCTTTGTGTCTATTCTTCCAGAAATTCTAAATTCTACTAATGTTCTTGGAGCTTGTGATCACTGCTGCTATTTCAGCACTGGAGGGCACCCCAAGCACAAATTTGTTGCAAAGCTACGGTGGATGTGTTGCTGAAGACAGATTAAGAGAGTGCCTAAAAAGGACAATTTGTTCCCGCAAGCCTCTCCGCGGAGCCAGGGTGGGCACAGGTGAATCATCCAGTCACTGGGCTGTGGTCAGGTCACATGGGCTTCTCCCCTGCCCTGGACCTCTGTTTGTAGGGAATCAGTTCTAGGTTCCTAAGCAATGACTTTCTTTTTCTTCTTTCCCCCTGCAAACAATGACTTTTCCAGTGCTGTACTGCCTGGGTTGGGGAAGGGATGGAGTGGGCAGCCTTAAGGCCATCAATGCTAAAACACTGGATTGTACTTGGATCCGGAAGTCTGCTGATACCAGTGTAACACTAGGGTAGGAGCAAGCCCCATGCTACTGTGGGATCCCTGATGCTGCTGGGTATTCATGGCCCAAGATGTCTTACAGCCATCAAAAGTGATGCTGGCTAGAATATAAGTCCATGCCGCTGGAGCTACAGGTCTCCCTTGTTACAAACGTGAGCCCACAGGCTCCATCTACAGGCACTGGCCTAGAAAATAAGGGATGTTGGGATCTGCCCAGTGTTAGGTTTTACCAGCTTAGCACTGAGTTTCAAGGCAAAGTCCTGTGCTTACTTCCCTGACTTGCTCTCCAGGGGATGAAGTCTTTCTCCACACTGTGTCTCCCAAGGTTGAAGGAAGGATAGTAGCTATTGTCCTTTGGTTGCCAGGCTTATGCACTGGGAACTGGCTTAAAGGCAGGATTCATGAGGTTCTGCCAAGTGGTGGGTTTCACTGTGGGTGGCTTGGTACTGGGCTCCAAGTCTGAGGTCTGGACTTAATTCTTCTCCCTGTCTCAAACAGGAGGTGTCTCTACCTATCCTGTGCTATTTGGAGTTGGGGAAGGGGTGATGTGGAAATTCTTCCCTTTCTACCTTCTTCACTGTGAGTTTTCTTATTATTATGCTAAAATCAGGCACTGTGATCTCTCACTTGCTTTGCTTAGGTCTGTTTTGGTGCTGAGGACCAAGCCCAGGGCCATTTGCCTGGTGGGCAAGTGCTCTACCAGAGGAGCAGCGCCCTAGCCCTTCCTTAGCTTCATGCATAAGGAGCTGCTCAAACTCTTGCTTTTGTGGGAAGATGACCTCCTTATTTCATCACTATTTGCTCTACCTCTGAAATTTTTTTTTGAAAAAACATGGATATACAATTATTCCAAATTTATTTGCTGAGCACATAATCTTCTTGCTTTTGTCAAAAATCAGTTGACCATGAATTTAAGAGTTTTCCCTAGACTCTCAGTTGTATTCTATTGCCTTATATGACTAACTGTAGACAAATACCAACCACACTGTCTTCATTATAGTAGCTGAACAGTTACTTTTGAGATCAACTCATGTTAGCCCATGTCTTAGTTACTTTTCTCATTACTGAGACAAAGTACCTGATGCACAAAGTTAAAGGCAGAAAGTTGTATTTAGCTCACAGGATGTAGAGGTTTCAGTCCCTAGGTGGCTGGCTCCAAGGTAGGGTTGCATGGTGGAGCGACATCATAGAGGAGAAACAGTTCTCGGCATAGAGGCAGAAGGCAGCAAGCAGCAAGCCTCCCTTTCGCTTTTATCCCTTCCATCTTACATGTCTTGTAGGTGGTGCCTATCACATCAGAGTGCGGCTTCCCATCGCCCACACCTAGAATCTTTAAAACCAGTTAGTGGACTAATCCAGTACCACATACCTTTAATCACACCCTTATTCCAGATCCACACACCTTAGATCCAGCCACCTCTGAAGAATCCCCACCTATGATCTCATGAGATTTTGGGGGGTACATCTAGACACAAGCTGTAACAGCCCTTCAACCGTGTTTTGTGTTATAGTTCCTTTTTCCTCCATGTCCGTTTTTGAATCAGTTTATCAATTTCTGCAAAAGCAACCATGGGATTTTAATTGGGGTTTTGCTGAATCTAGATGTCAATTTGGGAAGACTTACTATTTTAAAATTATATTATTTCCCATTGCTGCTGTAACAGATTATTACAAAGTTATGGCTCAAAACAACACAATTTTATTACCTTATAGTCCAAAAATCAATCAGTCTCATTGGGCTAATGTGTACTTGGTTTGCACTTTGCCTTCGCATGACTCCAATCTCTTGCTTCCATTGTTGCATCTTTTATTACTGGCTTTGGTCCTCTTACCTTCTTCTTATCATTCCCTGTTTACATTGGCTCTATCTTGGTAATCTAGGAAAATCGCTCCATGTCCAAGTCTTCAATGTCTTCTGCAAAGTCCCCTTTACCAGGTAAGGATATAAATTCACAGTTTCTACAGATTAGATGAGAACATCTTTTTGGGGACACCATTTAGTCTAGTACCTGAATATTTTTTCAATACATAAACATTGCCTATCTTTGTATTTATTTAAATTTTTAATTTCTTTCAGCAATATTTTGTAGTTTACAGGATATAAATTTGCACTTTTTTCTAAATTTATTCAAAATTATTCTTTTTGAAATTTTATAAGTGGAATTTATTAATATTATTAAATGATTTCATACCATATATTGATAGAGTGTCCTGAAGTCTTGCTAAACTCCTTCACTAGTTTTGTGTGTGTGTGTGTGTGTTCCTTAGGATTTTCTATATATGGAATCGGGCCATTTTTAAATAAAGGCAACGGTATTTTTTCCATTCCAACTGAGGCGCCTTTATTATTTTATTTCCTTATTACACTGGCTAGCACTGCTAGTATAATGATGATCAGAACTGATAAGGGCTGTTGTTCTTGACCTGTTCCTGATTTCAGGCATAAATAATTCAGTCTATTAAGAAAAACCATGTTAAAAATGTTAGCTGTGAGTTTTTTTGTGTGTGTGATGCCCTTTATCAAGCTGAAGAAGTTTCCCTCTATATGAAAGGTTTTTTTTTAACATGAATGGCTAAAGGATTGTCTCATTTTTTCCTGCAGTATTTATGATGATCATTTGATGTTTAACATGCTATTAATATGGTGCATTAATATTGAGACACTGGGTCATTACACCAGTGTTGAATTTCTAGGATTAATCCTGTGTGATCATGATGTTTAATTCGTTTGGTGTGGTTTGCCGTTCAAGTGTTGGTGAGCGATACTGGTGTGCGGTCTTCTGTTCTGATGCCTTCCTTGGTCTGGCTTTGAAGTCAGGGTAACACTGGCCTCATAGGATGAGGAGAGCAGTATTTGCTCCTCTATGGTCTGAAAGAGCTTCTTTAAGGATTGAGATAATTTCTTCTTTAAGTGATCAATAGAATTAACCAGTGAAGCAATCTGAGTCTGGACTTTATTTAATGAGAAGTTTTTTATTTATTTATTTTTTAAAATAATTTATTTTATTTTAATGGTACATTTTAGATGTACATAGTGATTAATGAGAAGATTTTAAATTTTGATTTGACTTACTTGCTTTGTAGAAGCCTATTTAAAATTTCCATTTCTTTCCAAATCAGTTTCAACAATTTGTGTCCTTTGGTAATATATTCATCTTATCTGACTTGTTTAATTTGTTGGGATATAATTATCGCAGTATTACTTTGTAATCTTTTTATCTCTGAAAGATCACTAGTACTGTCTCCACTTTCCTTTATTTTGGTAGTTTATATCCTCTCTGTTTCCTTAGTCTACTTCAGGTCAATATCGAGAATAAAGCAACTTTTGGTTTTGGTTATGTTTCTATTTTACATTTATCTTTATTCTACTGTTTGTCATTTACTTTCTCTGTTTATTCTGTATTTAGTGTGCTCTTTATTTCACATTCCCACTATTTTCAGATTAAAACATAGGTTGTTGATTTGAGATCTTTGTTTTTTCTGACATGTGTGTTTAAAACTGTAATTTCCTTCATAGTTCCATTAGCTATTATGCTTTATATTACGCAAACTTTAAAATTTGAAAATATTTTGTCTGCATTAAGTTTAACATTTTGATTATAGAGATTATCTCTCCCTATATATATATTATCTTTCTCTATATATATATATATACACCTTTTGAGTGTATTGAGCACTGAAATTTGTTTTGTGGCTCAGCCTATGGGCTATTCTGGAAAAATTTCTATGTGTGCTTGAAAAAGATGTACCTTCTGAAAAAGATGGACCTTCTGAAAAAGATGTATCTGAAGAATAAAATGTCCTATAAATGTCAGTTAGGTATTGTGCAAGTTTTTTATATCTTGGCTAGTTTTCTGTTTAGTTACTCTGTCAACTGTGGGAGTTGAGTGTTCTCTATTTCTTTCTTCAGTTCTGTTTTTTCGTTAGTGTATTTTGGGGCTTTGTTGTTAGTTGTGTCTGCATTTAGAGTTGTCATATCTTCACAGTCATATTTATTCTGTTTCATTACAAAATGTCCCTCTCTGTCACTTTTTGCTCTTGTCTTAAAAATCTATGATTTCTGATATTAATATAGCCACTTTAGCTCTCTTTTGGTTGATATTTGCCTGATACATCATTTTCTACTATTTTATTGTTAACCTATTTCCTTTTTCGAATGAATGACCTGTCATTTGTGGAAAGTGTTAGATAATTCTTTTGTGAAAATCAAGTCTGATAACTTCTGCTTTTTGAGTGTTAGTTCATTCACATCTAATATAATCTTTCATGTGAGATTTATGTCTGCTACTTTGCAACTTCTTGTTTTATATCCACTGGCCTCCATTATGTCTATTAATAAGTTATTTGTTACAGATATTGTACTTTTGTACATAATGATACAGATTCTCTTTTGTGATTTCAAGATTTTGTCTTTGTCTTTTGGTGCTCTGACATGACTACAATGAATTTTTGTCCTTCCGTTTTTCTCTTACTACCTTTTTGAGTCAAAATAAATATTATTGATGTAACATTTTAATACCTTTGCTAACATTTTTTTTTGTTGTTACGGGGTCTCACTGTGTAGTTCGAGCTGGACTTGAACTCACTTTGTAGCCCAGGCTGGCCTCAAACTCTCAGTGATCCTCCTGCCTCAGCTTCCTGAGTGCTGGGATTACAGGTCTGTGCCGCCATGATTTAAAAATTTTAATTTTCTTGGTAGTTTCTCTACAGACTATAATGTGCATCTTGATTTATCTTAATCAATTCAGGAATAACTCTAAATCTTGATAGTTAAACATGCTGTGCTTTTCTTCTCTTCCTTTCTACTATTATTTTCATTATAGGTCAGAAACCCAACATTAGTTTGATAATTACTATAAAATCACATCTTTAAAAAAGCTAAGAGAAAAGTTGAAAAAAATTATAGAGCTTTTTTTGTCTTTTCACATATTTACCATTTTTAATATGCTTCATTTCTTCATGTGAATTTGTTACTGTCACGTCTTTCAACCTGAGGGGCTCCTTTTATTAGTTCTATGAAGCAAATCTCCTAGAACAGAATCTCTCAGCCTTCATTCATCTTTTTTTTTTTTTTTTTTGTGGTGCCGGGGATCGAATTCAGGGCCTTGCGCTTGCAAGGCAAGCACTCTAATCACTGAGCTAAATCCCCAGCCCCCTTCATTCATCTTTGAATTCCTATATTTCTTCTACATCTTGGAAGATAAAGTTTTAAAATTCATATGTAATGATGTACTATAACATTTTCCCTTATAAAGTGTAAAACTCAGTGACTTTTAGTATAGTCACATCGCAGTTGTACATCAATCACCTGTATTTAATTTTTGGACCTTTTCATAACCCTCTAAAGAAACCTGGTACCTACTAGTATGTATGCACATATGTATGTACACACGTACGAGTGTGTTGCTCTTCTCTCTTCTTAACCTTTAGAAGCTACAAATCTACATTGTGTTTCATGCATTTGGCTATTCTGAACATTTCATATAGATGGAATTTAGACAGCTTTTTGTCTAACTTCTTTCACTTAGCATGATATTTTGAGGTTTCATCCATTCTTCATATTTTTATGGCAGAATAATATTACATTTATAGACATACCACATTTTGTTTCTATATTCATCAGGAACATACAAATGGACATTTGGGTTATTTTCTCTTTTTAGCTATTATGAATAATGTTGCTGTGAACATTTGTGTACAAGTTTTTGCATGGATGTATTGTTTTCATTTTTCTTGGATATGTACTAAGGAGTCAAACTGCTGAGTAATGTGATAGTTTTGCACGTAATATTTTGGGAAACTGTCAAGCTGTTTTCCACCATAGCTGTACCATTTTAGTATTCTACCAGCAGTATATGAGAATTCTACTTTCTAAATAGTCTTACTAATACTTGTTATTTTCCATTTTGTGATTATTGCTATTCTATTAGGCAGGAAGTGCTATCTCATTGTGCTTTTGATTTGC
Source organism: Hystrix cristata (assembly GCA_004026905.1). Taxonomy (NCBI): domain Eukaryota; kingdom Metazoa; phylum Chordata; class Mammalia; order Rodentia; family Hystricidae; genus Hystrix; species Hystrix cristata. The sequence goes on along the minus strand of PVJO010007859.1, from coordinate 72,154 downwards.
ATTTACATTATGAAAAATCTTTGAATTATGGAATTAGATAAACTGTAGGTTTGAATTTCTGTCATGTGCTAAATAAGCAAATTTAAGTAAGGTGCTATAACTTTCTAAGAATGTTTGCTTTCACATTATTTTATCTTATATCATCCAGGTACCCATTTGCTTTGGTAGCAAAACTAAACAAAATCATAATCTGAAGAGAATCTTGATCTCATAGGCGCTTCATACTTGGTGTGAATTCTTGGAAGAACTTAGTTCTTATTATGAAGATTTTTGATCCTACTTCTCATAATAATGGGGTTTAAAATGTAAGATCCTGCACTCACGCTGTAAAATAATCTTACTGGACTCTGTATACTAGCCTACAGCTCAAGATCACTATCCTCTAATATCCACCAAACTTCCAGTTTACTGAAACAACTACAATTGTCTCTCTAGATCAGCAGTTCTTAATTTTTAAATCATATACCCTTTTGAACATTTTCTAGAAGCTACAGACTCCAACAATGGGCAAACATTTTGTAAACTTAGAATACTTTTCAATCAATGTAATTTACTACTCTGGAAATTTATTTCTTTCATATAAATAGAACAGTAAATGTTGCCCAGAAAGAATTTCTTTCCTATTTTTCATCTAAATGAATTAAATAATTGCTGAAAAAAGTTAAAAGTTCAAACAGAGTTAAAAGTAGAATTCATTTCTAAAGGTTTATTTCAGGACAAGAGAAGTTTTCGTTGGCCTGAACTAGAAGTTGGAAATTGTGGAATGATCTTGAATATGGCATTAGGTATGACTTTGACCCAAATACTTTTCAAATGTTCATTTCAACGGCTGAAATTTTTAAAAATGTATGTGATATCAGTATCTCCCTTTGCCAGTCAAGGACAGGCTTGTTTCTAGACACCTGAATGCCCTCAAGATTTCTTCAAGTTGAATTTATATTGCATCATTTCCTTTGTCCCGATGGTTGAGGTCGGCTCTGTCTGTGTGTGCCTATTGGTGCTGTCTGTCTTTATCAACGGAAGGGTATTTTCTGAAACTGTACTTTGAAATTTTAAACAAATGATCTGAGAAGTGTTTTTCCTAGGTATTTAATTGCCTTTAGATATCTGTCTACAGAAGTCTGTAAGACTTTATCTTCTCTCCCTTATTTACAAAAGCTCTTCTATCTTAAGGAAGGTAGTTCAGTTAATTTAGTTTTTAAGTCCAACATTATTTCACAGAATAACAAAAAATTCAGCTCAGCCAAAGTAGTTCTTTTATTTACTCATTTGTCTTAACCAGCATTCATAATGGTACCTATAGAGTGTTGAATGGGAAGATTTTACTCTTTTCTGTAGCCAAAAGCATTACTGAAAAACTCACATGATGGAATACCTTCCCGTCAGCTTACACTGAAGAGGCTTCCCTTTTCTCTCAAACTGAATTTCTTCCTGCTGCTTCAATCAACTCTTTCAAGACTTGTTCTCAAAAAAACCCAAAAAACTTCTGTTTAGTCAGATAATTTATATTTTGAGCCCATTCCTTCACAAAATCATTGAAAATGAGGCGAATACAGCTCTGGTTCTGATGAATTTGAGGGTTTGCTTCTAAGTAGATGATGACAAAACTTCTTTCAAGTCGGTCGGCAGCGTCTCTGACTGAAATGCATACGGATGAGGACAGCCATGAGTCATGATGACATACGGAGCCTCTTTGTTCATCAAAGCGGCAAACCAGATGTGTTACCAAGTCCTGCAAAGACTCCATCTGTGCTTGGAATATCAAGATCGTCTTCATGGGGAAGTTTTCTTGGCAAAGAAACTTGTCACCATTTTGAAGGCAGTGAGGGTCTTTGAAGTTTTGAAACAGGGCTCAAGAAAGAGGGATCCTTCTTTGAAGTACAGGCCTACACCCAGTGGTTCAAAGTCAGTTACAACTGCCATGGTTTTTTCCAGTTCATGTTAAAAGGAATAATAAGTATCTGCCAATTCTCCCACAAATGGGTTATAAAATATGTGAAGAACTGCAGGGCATATTATGTCACTGCTTCAGATTTATTCCTCTGACTCAAGTCAGACAGTAATGCAAGCCTTTCTAAGGCTCATGGGTTAAGCAAGGCTTCTCCAGTTGTATCTGGTCATGTAATAAGCAACTTTATCCCATGCTTCAAAGTAAGTTTAGTACTTGAGAAAATTTAGGATTTTATAGAACCCCAAGTCTTTAAAAAATCCTTCCTATCTTTTCTCAGCATACGTGATCTTTCTTCTGCATGGGTAGCTCCAACAAATTTGGTTATAAAAGCTAGATCAAAGGGCACGCTATCAGACTTTCTTTCCTTGGATATTTTCCAGTTTAGGCCAGACCTCACCTTTCACATAAATGTAAAAAGATGTCTATAACTATGAGTCAGGAAAGAGTCAACAGGAAATCATGACAATATCTTCCTCAGCTAAGGTCCTAAGCATGTATAAGAGACTCCATGCCATCCCATACTTATTTAGAATGAAACAGCATCTCGGTTTATGAGTGGACATTAGAAGATATGTTTTTTATAAAGATGGTTGTAAACTAGGAATAAAATTGAAGAGACTAGATTTTAGTGTGTGTGTGTGTGTGTGTGTGTGTGTGTATAGGTATTCATAGATTTCTTGGAAACCATCTGTATGGGGCTATGTCAAGAACCTTTGGCTAAATCCTTTAGAATCAACTTCTGCATTAGGTCAAGCTATGTTCTTAACCCACTTTACGTCGGCTCTCCATAGAACGGTTTCCATGGAATGATGTTGCCTCTAATTTGTAGTGAAGATTACTGTAACAAATAGCCTCATGAAGCATGTTGCTCTGTTAACTATATGGATAGTATGAAAGATATTTTTGTCACATGACACAATTCCCCCCCACCTCTCTGCCAAAGAGAAAACAAAGAGAAAATGTATTTTTGTTTCAAAGACATTTTCAAACACAAAGTGAATCATGTTTCCCTCCACAGTGGTTGCTAAAAGATTTAGAACCGTATCTGTGGCCTACCAAAGAAATGAGTCAATATTTTTGAAATCTTGAGCTAAGTAAGTTCAAGCTGCTATTTTCTGATTCATTTTCAAGGACTTTTTTATATTAGGAAAAATATTTTCATTTATGTTTTGCAAAGGTAAAGCAAAAACTCTTATTTTAGAATGGAGAACTTCAGACAACATGGGAATTAGATATCTTCGACTACTAATGTAAAACTTTGCCTTTCTTTAGGGGACTCATATACAGAGTACGATGTTATTGTCTGGAAGAAGAGCCTGAGACTGAAGGACAGGAAAAAGTGATTTTCTTCCCTCTTTACTGGACCTCAGTGAAGATTGGCATCCTGGATTTCCAACAGACAAGTCAGGGTTAAAAAAAAAAAAAATCAGGGATTTGGGATTTAGCTCAGTGGCAGAGCGCTTGCCTAGCAAGCACAGGACCCTGAGTTCAGTCCCCAGCAAGCCCCCAAAAAGAGTAATTTTTTGTGGTAGGTAAGCTGGAGCTTGCCACCAGAAAACTCTGGTGTGGAAGAAATTATTGGACTTGGCTTACAAACTCTAGAAGCAACAACCATTTTAATATCCAATTTAAAATTTTCTTTTTCTTTGTGACAGTTCCCATACTTTCAGTAAAGTCGTATATACTCTACAAACAGACCTCGAGTGTGGAATTACCCAGTGCTTGAAGAGAAGGAGAATAGGCAGGGTAGCAGCGCTCAATGAAGCTGGTTCTGAGATGACCAGGGTAAGATACCTGCCTCGAATCAGATGGCAGAGTAGGAGGTACGTACCCACCAAGTGTGTTATAGGGAGGCTTTGGGTGGAGCTCTAGAAACACTTAGTGAAAGAACTTGGAGGAAGACCTGATTGCCTATGGTGGCCTGGAACGGGGACTTGGACTATTGCTTCTGAGTATTAAGGACAGCAGTGATACATGAAGGCTGAAGTAAGTGATACTTGCATGTTACAAGAGTGTGTAACTTCACAACGTGCACTTAATGTATATCATCAATTTTTGTTCCCTCATTTCCTTCATTATTCTTTTAGATTTACATATGTGCTTATTTAGGTTTCCTGGACTATAAATCCATGAGGCTTGGGGTACCAACAGAGAAAGCAGCTGTTTGGGGCTAGAACTTGTGCGCAGCAAGGCAGCACATCTGTTAGCACCCGGTGCAGAGGCACTTTGGGTGAGGCGGATCCAGAGTACTCCAAGGGAGGGCCGCCAACAATTATTGCTCGCCTTTTTTGTGGAATGGACACGAAAATGCCTTTATTAGCACGGGAATTTCTTGCTTCCAGCAGTCAGAACTTAGGTTCCTACTGTTTGTTGCAACTGTGGGAAAACAGTTACAGGGCATCCAGAGATCTCGAGGAACCTGAACACTTGTTGCTCCGGTCAGTCAGGACTGGACTTGAGTTTCCCCCTGGGAGTGGGAGTAGGACCATTCCCAGGCAGTTTACCGTCAGTGATCCAGGATAAGTGCTTGGGTTTCTCTCTCTCTTTCTGTTCTGGTTGTTGTTTTATTTGTTTGGTTGGTTTGACTGGGGATTGAACACAAGGCCTCATACATGCTAAGCAATGCTCTGTCACTGAGTTACACCTCTAGACCCTAGATTAAAAAAAAAATCCTGCTTATTGTTCTACAACTTTGGAAATTATCTTAAACTGCTTCTGGAAGAAAGTAGGATAGAAATAATGAATAAAACACAAAATAATAGAAAGTGATGATGACACTATCCTTTCCTCCCCCCATTATACAGTACTATCAAAAGAAAATTGTCTTCAAAATAGTTCCCTCTAAACAATAGACACAATGATACTCCAAAATTCAAAACATGCTCCGATCTCCCTTTAGCAGCCATTTACAAATCACAGAAAAGAATCTTCATTACTTTATCGACACTGAACATTCTCTCTCAATCCACTCATTTCATTCCTCTTTTCTCTTTTTCCTGCTGAATGCATTCCCTCCTTCCCCCACCCTTTTCTTGTCTTCCACAAAGGCAACAGTAATAACCCCAGAGAGGCCAGGCTGGTGCGGACTCTGGCTCACAAGTACAGCTGCTGGGAAACGGGGCTGTGAGGGCAGACAAGCTGGGAGCCAAGGGAGGCAGTGGGCGGCAACACTGTAAGGAGATAGTTTGGGGGTAGTTAATTTGTATGTGGTCTGCACGGGGCTATTTTATGGTTGCGTGCTTTACGTGTGAATGATGGTAAGGAGGAAATTCTATGGTGAGTCTAATTATGAGTTTAGGAAAACATACATGGAGTATCATACAAATGACTGGAAAAGTCATTACTACCTATTTATTTAAAAGGAAATAGCAGGGGATTTAGCTCAGTGATTAGAGTGGTTGCCTCACAAGCAGAAGGCCCTGAGTTCAATCCCCAGCACCAAAAAAAAAAAATGAAATAGCAAGTTATTTTGGATCCTATAGAAATTTGTTGGAAAGCCCTGAATATTAAATGCGGGTTTTTTTTGGGGGGGGTGATGTAGCCAAGTGGTCTATATGGATTTGAGTAAAGAAAATATGTAGTAACAGAAAACATGCTCCTCCAGCCAAATACACAACTAAATACCATGGCAGAGGAAAGCCAGCAGAGGGCACAGAAATTGGAACGAGGTGCCCTTGAGTCAACGCCATTTCTTCCTCCTACCCCAAAAGAGTAAGAACTATTACAATGAGAAATTCAAAACCCAATACATAAAAATTTTATATTCTTATTTGCTTAGAGGATTTAAGTATTTGCAAAAATGAGTGACATTTTAAAATAAAGGCAGCAAATAAACGATGTATTTTATAATTACCTTGCTCTCCTTTCTGAATATAAAAATGCCTTATTCCTTGAATAGGAATATGAACCTGGTTTAAAATTTTTCTTAGTTATCAAAACAAGATATTCTGAAAAGTGAAATAATGGATCAAGAGTGAGTAGTGGGGGTGCCATTTTCTGAAGGGAGAAGCTACTGGAGAAAGAGATTTGGGGGTTGGATGTGCTGAGTTTGAATGTATCTTAACCATCAAACCAAAGATGTCAAATGTACAAATCTTGGATTTTAAGAGAGAGGTACCAGGTATAAGAATCACTTGGGGATCACTGAGGGGGCGATGCTGTGTAGTATAGCACTTAAAAGCATGTACTCTGGAGCTGGTAAACCTGGGTCGAGGCTTGGTTCTATCTCCTACTAGCTGTGACTTTGAGTAAATTAACTTCTCTGTGCCTCCTTTTTATTCTAAGATAGAAACAATAATGAAAACTATCTCACAGTGCTATTGTGAGGGTTGTCAAGCATATATAATACACACAGAGACACAAAATAAGAGTGCCGGCCATTAGTCATATTACTATCATGTGAGTGTAACTAGTATTTAAAGCCGAGTGCTCAGTGAGATCACCTGAGTCCAGCTAGAAGCAATGTTTGAAGACCTCAGACTCCCCATCCCACCCAGTTTTAAAGGAAAAGAGACCAGTGGAAGAGACTGTAAATGAACAAAATGAGGAGACAAACAGAATACTGTCCCAGAAGTTGAATGAAAAATTTCTACAAGTAAGCTGAAATAAATACATCAAGTGCTGTTTGAGAAGTTTCCTAAGATGAACCCTGAGAACTACCCAGTGGATCTGGCAACACAGAATTTTTAAGAGGACCTTTGTGAGAGCCGTTCTGATGCGAAAGGGCAGAACATCAAAGAGGTCATGCGTGAAGGATAATGTTACGGAATCGTGTCTTTATTTACTAGAATTATGCTCTCTTGGCGAGACACTCCCACTCTGACAGCCCCACAGAGACCAAGACGGTCCAAGGAAACGGTAGATTTAAAATTTTAACTCATGCTCCCTTAAGGGCACACACTTACTGAGTGAGATGGCAGGCAACACTGCCAACGTTTTTTACATTTTATTTTTTGTGGACAGCATAAGCTGATTTGCATAAGTTGAGTGATGTTATACTACCATCTTATCACAAACTAAGAGACACCAGGCATCAACAACTGCCCAGAGTAGTTCAGGGAGGGGCAAATGCTTTTCTTTTCATGGTCTCTGAGGCACTTTGTCATTTGCCCTGCTTTCTTCACGCAGTACTGAATCATGAGTATTTCTCCATGTCATTGTAATTTTTTCAGAAACATTATTTTAATAGCTGTTTAATAATTCAACCTGTGACTATTCCATAATTCATTGAAATGTCCTTCTTTTGTAAATTGATGTCGTTTGCAATTTTTAACTGTTACAAGCAATTTCATGTTAATTTATCATATATTAATCTTTGCCCTTATTTCTGATCATTTCCTGGGGGGTGGTTCTCTAAAGTGGAATAAAGTATGAATATTTTAAAAACTCTCAATGAATGCTGTTAAATAGCTTTTCTAAAGGGTTACACAGATATAAAATACGCTGAGAAAGCAAGGGGAGGTGCAGGGAGAGAGAGAAAGACAGAGAGAGAGAGAGAGGTTATCTCACCACACCCAGCCAGTATCGAACATACATTTTAAATTGTTGCTGGGATTTTTTTAGTGAAAAAATTACCTTACTCTGTTTTGAATGTTGAGATCTTGCTTAACCAACATTGCATTATTTCTTCTGAGACTTTTATTTACTCATCCTTTTGACCCTACCCATTTTTCCTGTTTTTGTTATCTATGGTTATATATTATTTGATGCGAGTATGTTATCTCTTCCTTGTGACTGGCGACTTTTAAGACAACCACCACATCTATCTCCTCCCATTGCTTAGTCCCCTGACAAATGATGGAGAGAAAAGTTGGCACCACCAGGGTAGAGAAACCACCAGAGTCTAGGAGGCTTAGCATTGCCCATTCTCATCTCCGACTCACTGGGGATTTTGTCCCTTTACAGCAACTTTCTGAGGATCTACAGGGATGGGATAGAGGACATTAAAAAAATACAGCACCGTGGGGCTGGGGATTTAGCTCAAATGGTACGACGCCTGCCTAGCAAGTACGAGTTCCTGAGTTCGAGCCCCAGCACCCCAAAACCCCCCAAACAAACAAAAAACCAAAACAAAATGGAAAAACCAGCATCAGTTTCCACCCAGTCCTTTATGGGAAAACCCTTTCAAAAGATATACAAAAGCTGACCCATAAATTGGAGAATTAAGTTCAACGATTCAAATACAGCCGCAAGCATCATTAAATAATAAGTGAAAAATGCTCCCCTCAAAACTCTCCTATATTGAGCACCGCTTCACTCGTCCCCAGGGGGCAGCTAGCTTATGATTTCTTTTCGGCTCTCTCAGCTCATAGCTATGCAGAAAGACTGATGAAAATTATTGCACTGTTAGAGAAATTGCTGAAATATTTGTGACTTAGAACACGAAGTGATTAAAAATTCTTCAAGAATTACAGCAATCTTGACTTTATCTAGTACTTTAACAATTACTAGAAAATGTAATCAAAACATTGTGTGTCCACTAAGAAATTGACTATATGTTTTCAAGACACTGTGGTTTGGAGTTGGAGATCTACCTCAGTGGTAGAGCGCTTGCCTAGCAAGTACAAGGCCCCACATTCAATCCCCAGCACCCCCCCATAAAAAGATATTGTGGTTTGTCAACCTAAATCCAACACTGAATCCTTGAAAGGGTTATAAATTTCTGATATTATAAGCAGTGTGTCCAAACTTGAAATACATACGGGTACAATAATAAATGCTGTCCTGAATTGTGTAAAAACCCAAGTTTTAAAAATTAAGTAGAGTTAGGATCAATTAACCATCAATTAAAACTAACATTTTAAAAGCAAAGAATCATTTTATAAACAAAGATTCTTCAATCAATTTATTTGAGAATTATGTGAACTTCCTCAAGTTGCTTACCATTTTGGGAGTGCAATTCCTCCACCTGTAAAATGGTATATTTCTACAATATTCCAGATATACCTCTGTGGCTCCTTCAACTCAAGAGCTTTTACAATATGTAGCACATATAGACAGAAAATTTCCTTAATCAAGTTCTACTCTGTATAGGGTGCTACTTACTCCAAAAAAAAAGAGGGAGGGTCAGTGTGTCAAGTCTTGACATTCATCTATAATGATCTTTATAGATCTTTAGAATTTAGAACTTCATGAAAACAGCAACTTGTATTGGGTTAGAATAGTTGGACCGAGACTATGACATTTTTAAAGGAATTCAATGTTTATGAACAATAGTCCTAAAACTGTTTGTTTCCTTAACTATGCTTGACACAATGCCTGCTAATTAGTGTCACTGCTTCTTGAAAACTATTGGACAATGGATGGTTTTTCATTTGTGCACACTATCCCAGGGCTATAACAGGGTTTATTATGTGGGTTTTGTTTTCACTATGCTGAATCTTGTTCTATAGTTTGGAAAAGAGACTATGACCAAGTTCTCCTCCCCATGGTTTTTTTTTTTTACTTTGAGACAGGGTCTCACTAAGTTATTAAGTTGCCCAGGTTAGCCTCACACTTGTGAAACTGAAATTGTGACGCCCCTGCTTCAGTCTCCCAGAGTGCTGGAATTACAAGCATGTGCCACCATGCCACCATACCTGGCCACAATTTTTAATTTGCAAAGCTTTCAATGTGGAATCTATATTAGCCAGACTATTGATTGGAAGTGATTAAAATACAAAATACATGCCCACACACACACACATACACATATACATACACATACAGAAAGTTCATATGAGAAAAGTCTGGAATGGACAGTGTTGTGTGGTACTGGCCATACAGGATGACTTGAATTCTCATAGCATTTTGTCTCTCAGTTCTAGTTCTTTCTGCATGTCAGCTTTATCCTTCTGAATGCTTCCATAAGGCAGGATCTCTGGAAATCCAGGATATGGACTCCAGGATCTCTGAAATACATTCTCATATTTCTTGGCAAGCAGAGGACAAAGATCCGCAAGGAAAACTTGATTGGATTGGCTTAAACAACAGGCCCATTCCTAACCCATCATGGTGGGCCAGAAGCAGCAGGTGTGCTGAAGTGCTTAGCTAGGACTGCAGGAGAATACTGTGGTAGTAGAGAATCGAGGTTCTTCAAAGGAAGAGAAGCAATGCTATTACTAGAAGAAGATGGTCATGACTGCTTGGACAAAATAACAGATGTTCACATGAGAATTGTGAGTGTTTCAGCTGATGATGATGACGGTTTTATGCACAGAGGACTTTACAATTTACAAAAACACTCTCGCACATATCATATTTGTTTTATAGGTAACCTGTTCTATAGTGGTAATTAAACAATTATGATTAAAGTAAATTAAAAAGTATTTGACTTTTAAGTAGGCTTTTCACATTACCCTGTTAAAAATTTGATTCCATTCAATTTTAATTTTTCTGAAAAATGTTTATATAATAAAGTGTTTAAGTCCATATCTGAGCAGGTACAAATGACTCGAAAGATCTTCCTTTTATTACATTTGACAAAATTTGCTATTTATCCTTGTACACTCCCATAATTTCTTAACCTTTTTTGCTCACTGACAAAACCTAAGATGACTGAGGAACAAGTATCACCTGGTCCAGTGTTTTCTTCTCTTTCACCTGTTACCTCCCACAGTGACATGACTGTCCCTGTTTTAGAGTGATTATATCGCGGTGGAACCAGTATTATCTGTGAGCTTTTTACTTTGATTCAGCAGTTTTCATTAAATATGTCGCTTATTTGTGGGCCTAAGAGTTATCCTGGAACAGTAGAAATATGGAAGGACTTGTATTCAGAAAATCTATGGTTTTGATTAGGTTTTTCCACTTTCTGATGGATGATCCTGGTGGGTGTCTGGGAAGCAGACCCATTTTGGCTGACCAGCAATATGCTCAGTTACAGAACCTGCTGCCTGTAGGGCTAGTGGTGGCTCAAAGTTGCTCTAGGTCAGCTGAGAGGGCAGTTGGGTAGAAAAGCTTGATGATGAGGGTGGGGTGGAGCAGGAGGGAACAAGGAAACTAGAACCTATGAGGACAATCTGGAAGCCACATGCACAAATTAGAACCTGGTCTATTTTTCACCGTATCCAGTGCTCTGACACAGGTGTCTGGCCAAAGAACTTGGTGGCTCAGGAATTGAAGAAGCTGGAGGAGGAACTCCATGGTCCCAAGCCATCAGGTGAGCTACTACTGCAGCAACACTGAGAATGAGTTGATCACCCCACACCCTGCACTAGCCTTCAGGGCAAAGTGGTTGCCCTTCACATCTGCCATCCAAGTCCAGTACAAATGCTTCTCTGGAAAACCGTGACATGGATTCATATAGGTGAGGAGATTTGGGATAATGTAGTTCTAGCTTAGCTAAATTGAGATCATATAAAGCCACTACATTGAGTATGTCATTAATCCATCTGAGCTACAGTTCCCTCATCTATAATGTAAAGTTATTGTTTGTGTAGGGGTAGGGGGAAGGCTCTTGCACATGCTGGGCATCTCTCTCAGTGGTAAAGCACTTGCCTAGCATGTGCAAGGGGCCTGGGTTTAATCTCCAGCACCGTAAAAACAAAAACAAAACACCAAAATAACTAGCATTTGGTGGTGTTCCAGAGACAGCAATTATTATTATGTAAGTGTATCGTACTAGGATTGACTTTAAGTTTAACCATCACTTAAAAGAAAACTGTAGCTACTATTCTTAGTAGTTCCCAAAACTGTCCATGGGCCTACCAAACCCAAAGTGCTGGTGACTGAAATCTCACAATGCCAGTGGGCAATTTTCTGCCCTAATGTTACTTGCCTTCTAATTAGCATTTGGTGTACTTATTTCCTTCCTCCTTAAAACACTGGGTCTGTAAGTTTCTGTGTCAGCATATTGGTTTGGTTTTCCTCACTGATTCTTTCTTCTCCTCCAATGACCTCTAAATGTTGGAAAAGATTCTGTCCTTGGTCCTTCTATCTCGATTTCCTTGTGTACAGGTAACCTGATACTTTCCTGTAGCTTTTAATAGCATCTATATGCTGACAAGACTCAGATCTGTGGCTCTTTTGATACCTTTGTCTTTAGCTACAAAATCATGCATCCAACATCCAACTGCTTACAAAACATTTATTCCCACTTGAATGTCTGATAAGCATCGCAAACTTTGCATATCTGGGGAAAGAACTATTGATTTTTCCCCAACCATCCCCTCTTCTTCCATCATCTCCTATCACAGTATCCCTTACTGTTCATTTAAAACAGCCTTGATTTTTCTCCTGCACTCATACAGTACAGACAGTGCATTAGCAAGACTTTTTTTCTCCCCTTCAGAAACAGATCCTTAGCCTTACCTGCTTAGCCCATCTCCATTATTGTAGCCCTCAAATAAGCCAGCATAGACATTCACCTAGACTACAGTAGTGGCCCCTAGCTCTTATTTCATCCTGTCTTGTGCTCTTGAGACCAGCTTCCACGGAGGCCACAAGATAAAACATTTGAAGCACAGGACAGATCAAGTCTCTGACCTAGTTACTACCCTTCAAAAGGTTTTGTAACAAGAAAGAAATTTAAAAAAATATATAATCTCTCTTGGCTCAAAATGACATATAATCTGCCTCCCTCAAACCCAAGTCACTTCACCATTTTCCTCATTTGTTAATCTTTACCAACATGAACCGTCTTCTTTTGTCCCTCACACTTGCCTAACTTGTTCTGCTTCAGGGTCTTAACATTTTCTCTTTCTTCTGCTTAGAATGTGCTTTTATTTTATAGAAGAAGAAACTGAGTCTCAGTGGATTTTAGGTTGTGTTTGCCCGAAGTCTTGTTAGTATTAGGATTAGATTTGATTGCAAATGACAGGCACCTAAGAGTGGGTAGAAGAAAATGCAGGTTTTATTTCCTTCTCACAGGCTACACACAGCTGCTAGGGTGGCTTCACAGTCCCCAGACTTTGAGCCTTACATTGCTCTGCTGTCCTCCATACAAGTTTTCCATCTGGTGGTCTAACGTCACTGTTCTAGCACCAGCTTTCTTGAGCGACTGCTTGTTTGAGGAATGAAAAATAAAGAGAAAAAAGAAATCCTACTTCTCTTCAGGACACTTCTTGGAAGTTAAAAGCACCACTTTTAGTTGCAACCATTGACCGGAGCATAATTTCAAAGTTGTACCCAGCTGCAAAGGAGACTGGGAAACAGTCTATACTTGCAGGCATATACGCAACTAAATTCAGAGTTTATAACTGAGGAGGAAGAGGAAAATGTATAATGAAGGAAAATTAGCAGTCTGCCACAGCAGAGATATGTAAACTCAGGGCTGTGTGATTCCAGAGAGCCAGACCTTTCTAACCTCCCACACCACTTTCTGAGCACCGGAATTACTGAGGCCCTCGGTAGCCTTGCCAGGTGTCCCATGGTGTCCCGTGTGCCTCTCAACTTGGAGTCTAGTATGCATGCTGCAGGGTAGACGTTGGTTATTTCCTCAGGGTTTTGCTCCCTCAGCATTTCAAATACTTTTACACACTTATCCCACATACTTTCGTTTTTTCTGAATCAAACACTAGCTAAGTGGTAATGTCTATTACATGCATGGCTGAATCGAAGAACAACCCAATTTTGTTTATACATCCTCAGTCCACTGCCTAACATTTTACAGGTGTTCAACAATATATGTTTATTGAATGGTTGCGGGAATGAATGAAGAGCTGGAGAGCCAAAAGTTTTTTTTAATTCAACTTTTTCTTCTTACTTTGAATAAGCACAGACTACATTCTCAACTCATCCTTTTCTTCTCAGGGCTGAGGGAACAGAGAGAAAAGAGAAATGATAATGAGAAAAGTAGAAAGAGAATGAGATGAATTTATTACACAAGTACTATTCTCAGCTCCTACTTCCTTCTCTCTGTTTAGCACTGATGTCCCAACCATACATTTTTTTTTTATCAAAATGGACCTTTAGAGAAATATTCGGAGAAGCTGCAACTGATTCTATTAAGTCAAAGTTGACATGCTTTCTCTTTGTGCCATCTTCCCTGAAAACCTAAGTGGAAATTTATATTTCAAGCTCTAAAAATGAAATAAAATTTAAAAATCCCTTTCAAGGTAGTACTGGTAAATTCATAGTTATTTAAACTCCATAAAAACTAAACATCATCATATTCCTTGTGCTAAACACCAGCAAAAGCCACTGGCATGGTTTGAATATAAACATTCGGTACTAAATGACTTCATCAAGCTACAATCCCCGTGCTCAGCGATTTAGAGGAAATCAGCAGCTTAACCAAGTTTTTTTTCTTTTGCTGAGCAATTGGGGGCCAAAAATAAAACAATATTACATCAAACTGCAGACAAACAAAAATCTGAATACATTTGCTCTCTTCTCAGGGCCTTTCTGTACCTAATGAGCACAGAAGAGCCCAAAGATGTCAAGATACTTCTCACCATTACTCACGCTTAGAGGGGGGTTATCTAATAAATCTTGACGGCTTCATGGGTTCTGCTGGAGAAAAGTAGGGGAAAAGTCAGAAGGATGTGAATATTTTCTAATCAATGAAAGGGAGACCTATCACATTTCTCTGACTTTTTTGAATGAAGGAAGGGTGTGTTAGCATGTTGAAAAACTCCTTCTGGATTGCCTGTGAGTGGTGGGAAATGTTTGTAAATATGATGTACAGAAATGTCAGAAAGAGCCTTTTTTAAAAAACTTGTGTCTAAGTCCATATAAAATGTGAAACAGCTTAGCCAGCCATGTTGCAACAGTCTTTTTAATCGGCAAGAAAGGTGAACATTTGTCAAATAATATTGGTGCACAATTCACGGGCTTTTAAAGACGAGTTCACTTAGAATACTGGGCGCTATTAAAAGGAAACACTCTGGGACACATTGCAAATGATCATCTTCATCATAGACAACACTTACTGAACAGTAAACAAATTATTTCACGTAATCCACACAGCAGCCCTGTAGAGGGAAGTACAATTGATGTCATCATTATTGGACAGATGACAAGGCTGGGGCCTAGCTCTGTGCTAGGGTGCTTGCCTACTATGTGCAAGGCTGTGGGTTTGATTCCCCCATACCCCAAGGACCAAAAACAAAAAATAAAAACAGATGACAAAAAATGGAGGGTTGAAGGTATTAAAAAATTTGTTTTCAATCCACAAAGGTACTACATAGTAGTCAGACTTTGAACCCAGGTAAGTAAGATCATCAGAGCCTTTACTGTCCTGCGCCACACTGCAGTGCCCACTCAGTCTTTGCCTTCTTAACTGGGTGTCATCTTGAGATTTGCTTAGCTTTTCTCTGCTTCAAATTCTTTGTCTATAAAATGAACAAAAATAATTTTGTATCATTGAGTACAAGAGGATTAAATTATAGGATGACATCAGCTATTCAATAAAATGCCTTGTTACACATATAATGCTATTCTTATTCTTTTAAAGTATCTAATTCAAGGGTTGGAAGGAATCTAATTATCACCCACTTTTCTCATTTGGTGAGTGAGTGAAACCTCTTGTCAGCAGAGCTCAGGTTCATGGTCCTGGACTGACACAGCTTGGAAGACTCCACAGTAAGCATCCCTCGTAATAACTGACAAGGGAACCGAGGCCCACAGAGCCTATGGGCCTGCCCTGGGAGAACTACTCCCTGACAGAAGCATTTTCAGAGCTGCTGATGTACTTCTTCAGTTGAGTACAATGAACTCTTGTCTACTCTTCTGTTCTTATTTTTTTGGGTTTTTTGGGTTTTTTTTTTTTTTTTTTTTTTTTTTTTTTGTGGTGCTGGGGATCGAACTCAGGCCCTTGTACTCACAAGGCAAGCACTCTAATCAATGAGCTAAATCCCCAGCCCCTCTTCTGTTCTTATTTTATTGTCTGAATATGACATTCTATAAACAATGACCCTGTATTAGTTATCAATCAAGAACCTGTTATGTTCAGCATACTTTTTCATATTTATAAATGTAAAAAATAAAACTTTTGTCTTCTAAAATTTTAAAAACCCATAGCCTATAAAAATGTCTACTTCTTTTTAAAGTATATTCCCAAAAGCATAGCATTCATGGAACACTTCTAACAAACAGTTTGAGGGGTTGGGGATTTAGCTCAGTGGTAGAGCGCAGCATTTGCCTGGCAAGCGCAAGGCCCTCAGTGCAATCCCCAGCATCCTCACCTGAAAAAAAAACAATTTGAGGACGCAAACTCAGAGAAATCACAATTTTATTTAACTATGTTTAATTTAAATATATTTAAACATTATTTAAGACAATGTCTTTTATAAAGGTATTTATTTTTGCCTCACAAGACCTTATCAATAAGTATTGAAACAACAATTCTTAGCTAATGAGGGCAATAAACACATGTCCTTATTAAGTTTGATTTCTAAATGTTGGTTATAAAATGGGAAAGGTTGATACTGGTGTCTATTAGGTTCACAAAACTGTAAAGCATTCTTATTTAATCATCAGTAACCCAATGAGGTAAGAATTATGATCTCCATTTCAAGTGAGATAACTGAGGTTCAGAGATCATTAGTAATTTACTGATCATCATACAACTATATGGGGAAAAGCTGGGATGAGATCACAAAGCTCAGAGTTCTTTCTATTAATCGTGGATATTTTGAATAGAGTTAGGCGTTGAGGTTTTATGTTTACCACACATGCTACTTACCACCTCACTTTTGACTTTGCTGACTTTCTCATTGACGGCCCAGTCAGAACGAGAACTACACATTTTGGAAATCATGAATTTAGTGTAGGAACCGGAGTTTAAGTGACACGGGGGATTGACCCATGAAGACCCGGTGGGGGGAATCAAAGGGTCAGAAAGTAGTCTCTAGCTACTTGCCCTGAAGCACAAGGGCCTGTGCTAAGTCAGAGTCTGTGGGAGACTGTGAGAAGCTGGGACACTCTGCCGCCAACCTGGGGCTGCAAAGGAGAAACTTGTAGAAGGGTTTGTGGAACCGGAGACCTTTGGAAGGTACTGTCTCCAGGTCTGCATCCAGGTATGTGCATGCATTTCACACACTACCTGGGACATGTATGGATTGCCTATGGGACAAAGCCCAAACCTCAACAGGTAGATGAACAAGACTTCTCACAATCCCTCTTTTTTGTTTTTTTGTTTTTTTTTAACATTTCTAGCTTCACCCAGTGGCCCTGTCTGACCACATTTTTCTTCAGAGTTCAAATTGTACTTACTTTATAGGTTTTATGTGAGAATCCAGTGAAATAAAGAATAGGGCCATGTCCAGGACAATGCTGGGCACAAAATAGTCAATCGACTGTTACTCTAGTTTTGTGGTATAAACAACAGATTCTACTCCTGCTGATGGAAGCAGAAAGTTTACTCAAGATTATTAGGTCACTGAGAGGAGTCCTTGGAGGATGTATGGACAGAAATCATATCCAAACTCTGACACGGATTCGTCACTGCAGCAGCCCTGTTGCAGCCACCACCAGCCACAAGTACCGCAATAGGCTCTACTAATAGTGGTCCGTGGACTTGAGAGCCCCCAACACTATGACTCCCAGGAAACAAGGGCCTTTGTATCCATCTCACCCAAAACCAGGCTGCATGCTCCTTTCCTCTTTTTGGTCTCTCATAAATCAGAGTCTCACATGAACACATCTAACTGGCAGATCCTAAGTCTCATAACTATGCTTTTGCTGCAAGGGTGGCTGGAGAAAAAGGGGAAACTTGTCCAAGGTATATTCTCTGCAGACTGCTTTCCAGAACATGAGTTGCTCCTTTGCAAATCAATGGAAGCTGGCTACAGCACAGACTTAAAATCAGTCCGTTTTGGCCACCCATTGGCCTTCGCTCCCAGGAGAATATCTGGTACTTCTTCTGTCTTGGTGCTGATTGGGTTATTCAAGCTAATAGCTTGCTACATTGTACAACTACAACTGCAAGCCTTGATCTTCAGTTTCCTCATCATACCAGGGGAAGCCCTATATTCCTTCAAACTAGGAAAGCTGAGGGTACAACTGGAGCCAGTAAGCCAGGTCACTTTACCATGTTACCCCAATAAAGGCCAGTACTTCCTTAATCATATAGGGCCAAGTTTCTTGGCTCAAGATTGGGGTCCCCTTGGGAGTCTGCTATTAACCTCTATGCACTGCCATGGAATTCAGTAGATTGTAGGGATTTGCATACTTGCTGTGTATTTTAGTTACTTTTCTTGTCACTGAGACAAAATACCCAACACCTAAAGTTAAGGAAGGAAAGGTTTATTTAGCTCACAGTTCGTAGAGGTTTCAGTCCATAATTGGCTGGATTCAAGGCAGGGCAGCAAGGCAGACAGGCAGAAGGCAACAAGACAAGCAAGAGACCTAAGAGGCTTCTTTCTGCCCCTTATATCTTGTCCAGGCTGCTGGAGTTAGGGCGGTGCCAAACCAATCAGTGGATTGGTTTAGTAAGCACACACCCTTAATCCCAGCATCACACACTCTAGATTCAACCACCTCTGAAAAAGCCCCACCTATGACCGCATGAGGCTTTAGGGGGACATCTAGACACAAGCCACGACACGGTGGCTTCTATTTTTGTGAGCATCATTATTTACTCATTCATCCAGTCCTGGCATGTATGTAAGTGACATTTGCCTCTTTGGCCCAAGAGCGAGTGCCCGTCTTCCACCTTTGGGAAGTGGATCTTTTAATGGATAAAATTACCCAGACATAGGAAATGAGTTCAAAGCTTTTGGGTGGCTGCAAGTCAGACAGACACCTATTACCTCCAATAAATGTTAATTCATCATTAATTTTCCCGTTTCTTTTCTACTAGTCTATCCATGGTGGGTTCCATTATCTCAAGAGAGGAGGTTTTGGTGTCGGGCAGGCCTGAGTAGACTTGGGTCCCAGTTCTGCTACCACCTAAACCACACTAGTCTTGGGCAATTAGCATTACCTCTCATGAGTTTCAGTTGTTCATTTGTGAGTGAGACATACTGATAAGACTTAAATCAAAGGTATATCATTATGATCAAATGAAATACTTAAGCACATAGTGAACACTCAAGAAGTGTCAGTGATTTTTACAGGACGATTCCATGGAAAGGAGTTCTATCCTGCTCTTTATTCTTTAGGGCTCAGTCTGGCAATGTCTACTCTGCTCTTTTGCTAGCCTTTATGGAAAACCCAACCCCACTGACAGTTCCAGGAAATTTGCACTTTATTGAAGGAAGGATGGGGGAAAGATTGGAAAAATATGTAATATTGATTGATGGCAGCTGATGCCTGTATATAATACGTAGACAACAAACTCCCTCAAATTCAATTCCAAAAGTGCACAGAAGCACAGTGCAGGGTGAAAAGCAGCCCTTGGAGTCATGATCTAATGTTGAATTCTAGCATTCTTGTCCTATACTTTTGAAACCTTGGCCCTAATACTTGATACTCACTCATTTATTCACTAAGCCAGTCACTTATTTGACAAACGGTTATTGATGACCTACCATGTGCCAGATTGTGGATCAGTGTGAATGATCTCGAGCAGTGTATATGGGGGACAGTTGTGCTGGCAAATGCTCAGGATCCAGAGTGAATGGCATGATAATAGAGATATTTAAAAGACACAGTGATGGCAAAAGAGAGCTTAATTCTAGCTGGGTGGAAGGGAGGACTCAGGAAAGGTTGTACAGAGTAGGAATGTTACACCTGGGTTTTAAAGACTGAATAAGAATTTTCAAGGCAGAAAAGTGGGGGAAAGAACATTCTGGACAGAGAGAAAAGATTATGCTCTACAACAAATTGATTGTGACCTTACAGAAATTAGAGACCTAGATAAGCACTAATCAGATTTTTTTGATTGGGAAAAACCTTTAACAATCCACACATGTCCCCTTTGACATAAAATTTCACCATCATCAACAACAACCAAAGTACCAATAAGCTGTTAAACTCAGGTTCACAAGGGCAGCCCAGGCAGTTTTCTGTATTCAGTGAAGGCTCATTCTAGAAGAGATATCGGGTCATTTGCGTAAGTCTCTGGAGTTGTCAAAATTCCACTGTCAGTATCGTTTGTCATGAGCATTATGCTGGAGAGCTGGGCAAGAAGAAGCTAGATTTTTAAAGTGAGAGGGCTGGAATATGAAATATGGTAAATGCTGTACTATGTTTAAGTTTGAAGAGAAGAAGTGGGCTATATGAATGAACACTTATGAAGCATACCATGAGTATTGTTGTAAATATATTTGGTAGAAAAACAATATAATTTTATTTTATTCCTAAACAGTGTTCCATTGCATCTTTTCGAACTCATGGCTAAGCTATGAGGCGATTGCTATAGGAAAAGACTCGTGGGTCTCAAACTGGATAGCAATACACGGTGACTTAAAGCACATTTATTTCTTACAGTTCTCGAGAGCTGAGGTCTGAAGTCAGGATGTCAGTATGGTTAGGTCCACGGTGCAGGCCCTTCCTCCTAGTTGAGAGATGGCTGCCTTCTTGCTGTGCACGTGTGTGTCTGTGTGTGGGTCTGTATGCGTCTGAGAGAAACAGAGACAGAGAGACACAGAAAAAGAACTTTGGTCTCTCTCTTTTTTATTTTTTAAATTTATTTTTTGTTTTTTGGTGCTGGGAATTGAACTCAGGGCCTTGCGCGTGCTGGGCAAGTGCTCTAACCACAGAGCTAAACCCCCAGCCCCTCTCTCTTTTTAAAATAAGGACACTAATCTCACCAAGAGGGCGCCACCCACATGCCCTCAACTAAATATACTTACTTTTCAAAACTTCCACCTCTAAATACCATCACTTTTGGGATTAATGCTTCAACATATGAATTTTAGGGGAGCACAAACTTTGAGTCCATAGTAGAAAGGCATAACCCAGGATAGACCAGAAAGGAAACACCAAGACCATGTCTTGTCACTCAGGTGAACTACAGCAAGAAGAAGGGCAGCGGCAGAGCCAGCACGAGGCACACTATACTTCTCAGTTTTCCTTTTTTGAAGCTGCGCTCTGATATGAGACATCAGAAATACAGTGATACTTTGTTCACAAACTTAATTTGTTTTACGATTTTGGAAAATGTGGCCACATTTGTGTTTGTGTGGGAAAGACGGCTGCAGTCGTGTTTGTTACCCAATACAGAGTTTGAAAACAAAAACAAAATTTTGCCAAACGCTCCTGTTTGTGAACCAAATTATTTGCAAACAAAAGTATTCATGAACTGAGGCACCCCCGTATATAGCTAGCTATATGAATATTATGTGGGCTGAGTAAATGCTATTCTGCATGGAGCTGAAGACGAGCTAAAAGCCCAAAGAGGTCCCACATATCACCTCTTCCAAGACGTGACAGGAGATGCACCAAAGCCATGGCGGGCTCTTGAGAGGTGAGTGGAAACTTTGCTCTCTGATCCTGTGCTTTATATGGCATTTAGGGAACACAGATGTTCTCCTGTGTACTAGTGAGTAGGTACACATGTATCTTCTCATTGCTGGGACAAGTTACCCAACATCCACAGTTTAAAACAGGAGTGATTTATTTTAGCTCATGGCTCAGTCCATGCTGGCTAGTTCCAAGGCGGAAATGGCATGACACAGATGCCGGTGGGAGGAAAGGCACTCACTCGTGGTGGAGAGGAGGCAGTGAGTGAGGGGAGGAGTTGGGAAGGGACACACACCCTTCCGGGTCAAGGTCCCAGTGACCTGCCTCTAACCAGGCCCATCTTCTTAGGGCACACTCAGCTGAACTCATTTGTGGATGAATCCATGATGAGTATAGTGTCCCCTTGACCCAGTCACCTTCCCAAAGCCCCGCCTCTGAGCACATGAGAATTTTAGGGGGCACTGTGCTTTTAAAAATTTATTTTACTTTAGTTTCATTTATCAGCACATGTGCTTAGTACATAATATTTACATTCATTGTGGGAAGTCGGTATATGTACATAGTACATCTTAATTCCTTTTTTTATCCCCTTTCCTTTTCCTCTCTCCCCCTCTTTCTTGATCCCCTTCCATTTTTTCCTGTACATCTTGCAGCACACACTGTTTACATTCCCTGGGTGGAGTTGGTACAAGTACATAACACACTTTAAGGGACACTGTAGATTTAAACCATGACACATATCCTGAGGGGTCCAAAGGGACAGAGCTGTGTAGAAATAAAGCTGCCTTGATGTGCAAAGACATTGTAATTAAATAAAGGTGGTTGGGACCTTGAGTGTCGGTAGTGAGAACCAACACATCACTTCAAAAGGCCTAACGGCATAAGTCACCAGTCCAGAAGCTGAGCAGAACAGAAATGTTATAGCAGAGACCTGCAAAGAGCTGGAGCTTCATTACTTAAAAAAGTGTTTCCAAAGACCAGTGGCATCAGTATCACCGAAATCTTGTTAGATATACAGAATCCTAGATGCCACTTCACACATACTGTACCAGTCAGCATTTACTAGAGATGTAATACAAGTTTCACGCATATATAAGAATTTACAGATTGGCATATGAAGGCAACCCAGAGAGACAGATGGGGAAAAGCGCGGAGTGTGTGTCTGCACACTGGAGGTCCGAAAGATCTGGTCAAAGGTCTGGAGCTCCCTGCAGTGTCCCGTGGGAGTCTGCCTCAGGAGGCTGATGGGTCTCCATCAGAAGGCTGAGGATTTGCACCAGAAGCTGGAGTCTGCACTGGAAGCCAGGAGATCACATCCAAAGTGAAGGTGAAGACTGGAGCTCCTCTGAAGAAACTGAAATGTATGTGTCCTCCTTCATTTCCCCTTTACACTATCCAGGTGACACACTGCTCTAGGGCGGGTCTTTAACACCGTGGGTGTGGAATTGCTGAGACAATTTAGTTGAGCTTCTCCTTATTCAACTTGACACAATCAACCTTCACACCTACTGAATCATAATCTGCACTGTGGAAAGATACCCAAGTAAATCACATCACATGGAAGTTTCAGAAGCGCGGACCTAGAAGATAATTTGTGGACCAAAGAGCTTGCCTCTCCCCTATAACCCAGCACACAGTCACGTACCACAGTCACTTCCTACAGCTACATGCTTTCTTAGATGGAAGCACATGATGAAAGACAATATGAAAGATTGAGTGCTAGCCAAAAGGACTCAGTTATCCAAAGAGACTAGTACCTCCGCTCTTGAATTAGACCATGGTTTACTGGGCAGGACCAAAACAGACCCCCCCCACCGAGATTAAGTCAGAGGTTCAATATAACAAAATTGGATTTTTTTTTTTTTGGTTTGTTTGTTTTGTTTGCCCATCTGACGGTAGTAGAGTTAGATTATAAGGCTAGCCATGAAAAAAATCAATGCATTTTCAGGGCAAAAAGAGAGATTTTTCTGGTTTTGTTTGTTTTCATTAGTCATGCTTCTTTTTCAGGCAGGCAAGATGAAGTGGCACACTTTGTGGGATTTCTCATTTGCATTTTCATATTCTTCAGTTCTTGTTATAGTCATTAGTGCATTTAACATATTGGCTGACTTCTTAATGAGTGAATACATAGGTCTATGAAGTAGCATTCTTATTAACTTGCATAATAGGAGACACAACTTGAAGTCAGGTTTTGTTTCTGTTTTTTTTTTTTTTACTTTGCCTTGAGATTTCTGCAAGTGGAGACATGTCTGCATAGCTGGTAGAGCAGGTTGGCAGGGATCTCTTCACTTGAGGGAGTAAGGACCCTCATGATAAAGAATTCATCTTAAAGGAAGCGAGTAGAAGTCATTGAGTGTTGAAGTATACGGTGCGTCTTGACTATTAGCACCCTTAGCTGTCATTCACTAGATCAAATGCAAGACCTTATGAGACTCACTTATGCTTAGAGAGGTATAACTCAGGATCTGACAGAGAAGAAAGAAACAAACAAAAACCCAGTTTTTCTGGCTCAGGTGGTTCAAGGATAGTGAGAAAGGTACAAAGAGGTCTCACTTAGATTGTCTCTAACTTAAGGAACGGGGGGGCCACGAAGCATCACTTCCGTCAACTTCCTAGTGTTTTTTTTCTGCAAATCCCTGTATTAATATACATCTGTTGTACCTTTTCTCCTGTCTCAGAGGATGCATTGTTCTACTTTGTGTGAAATGTCTGTGCTTTGACTCCATTTCTTCCCACCTCTTCAGAAGCTCCTTTTGTTGGAGAGAAAAGACCTCCTCTGCCTTTCTGGGTGCAGTCACTTGGGACCTGTGACTCAAACTCACAAAAGGAGATTAACAGGAGACAAGGCAAAAGTATTTATTAATAATTATGTGCCAAGAAGTTCACAGAAAAGAAGTGAAATGCAAAGAAATGGTTCGACTCAGGAACATATACCTGTATATGATTTTAGCAAATGACAGGGAATTTGGGCTTCAGAGGGCAACAAAATCATGAGGAAGTGACTAGGAAATATATGGAAAAATTAACAGAAGATACATGTTGTTTTAGTAGGGTCTGCTTATACAACCTCACCTCAGGGTCCACTCTCCATCTCTGGTGATAAGGGTTGCTCTTCTTTTCCTGGTAGTGGGGAGGACACTTTCACAAAGGGAAATTTTATGCCCTTGTATTAAACTCATCAGGGGAGGGCAGAGAACTTTTCCTGCATCTGTTAATTATCAATTATGTTAAGCTCAAAATAATCCTTATGCCAAAGTTGTGTACCGTGGCCTGGCGTGTTCCGAGCTTCACACTGTCAAGCACGTTGTGCCCTCTGTCTGGTACAGCTCCATTCCCTCCCTGTTCACTTTTTCCTTCCTTCCCACAATCAGCCTTCCACTGACCCTTCACCATTCATTCAAAATAATATTTATCAAAAGCTTACAAGAGCAATCATCGCTGTAGATATTGAGGGTAGTCTGAGTAAATAATATAGATCAAGTCTCTGTTTTCCTGAAATTTATATTCTACCGTTTCCATGCCCCTTTACATACCATCCAGTCTCATTTCCTGCTCACCTGAAACTTCAGAGTAATCTGCACACTGGATTTTTTGCCTATCATCTCTTCTTAAATCAACAGCATCCTATTACCCAAGCCAGATACTAGGAACTCATTAGCTTTATAATCCCTTACAAAGACTCTGTTTCTCTGGGGTCAAGTCTGAGTTCCTCAATGGGGCCTTGTTTTTGTCACTGCCCTCATTACTAGCCTCCCCTCTCGTAACTCCCTGACTGCCACTCGGAGTTTGCAATTCTCCCCATGCAGTGCACGCAGTACTGCTGTGTGTCCTTAAGCATACGGCTTCCTGCAACACCCTTACTGGCCCTTTCTGGCTCACTGAGACCTACCTAGATCTGCCTGCAGAGGCTTGTAGCTTTATTCTCCAAGGTTTGGCTTTTTATTGTCTTCTGTGAAAAGCCTTTCCAGTTAGTCCTCTTTCCTGAAGGGAAAGATGTGGATGATCTTATTCTATGTGTCCATACTGGTGGCATTTATACTGCTTTATTACTTACGGTTCTGTCTTTCCCATCGGGGTTTGAACTCCTTTAGAAACAAGATTGGCGTAGGGTGGATGCTTAATTAATTGTGAAATGAGGCACAAGGTGAGGCTTGCTCCAAGCTTTTCTGTGATTGGACAAGGCTCCCTGGGCTAGTGACATGGCATGTAGTCCTTATTGTGGTTTTATCCTTAAGCATCATTGGAACGCCAGTCTCTTCTACAGATGAGACATTAATGGCTCTGTTTTAGACTTCTACTCACTCTCCATTAAGTCAGTTCTGTGGTGGGAAATTCATATGACCCACGCTGTGAGAGAAATGCCCAAAATGCACAGTCATTATCACTTGTCAAGATCTTTTCATAGCACTCAGGCTTCTTTTTCCATTTAAACTAAAATCAGACATTTAAGGATGAATTTAGAGATGAGGCAAACATGTGGATACATTTATGAAAGAGATCATCTGTGTAACATTCCACAGAGCAGTGTTTGAGACCTCAGGCTTGCTTTATCTATTTATCCAAGTAACTTTATATAAATTTATATTAACACTTACAGCACCATATAGCTTAAAGTCTCCATGTAGATTTGCTAAGGTCACAGAATGATGATTCTTGACTATGGACGGCCTGTAGCTACTTAAATCCCCAGCATGGCATCTGGAGCCAGCAGTTAGGTGTTAGGCAAACTCTCTTCCCTTTGCCTGACATGTTCTTACATAAGGCGGGTACAAATATCAGCTGGAGAGGACTTCAACTACCAAGTTGGTGCACTCTCATTTCAGAATTGTAGAAACTTAAATCTGTGTTTCAGATATGGTCCAGCGTGTCCCTCAAAGATTCATGTTCCAGAGGCTTGGTCCCCAGGGTGCTGATGTTGAGAGGCAGGGAAACCTTCAAGAGGCTGGTCCTACTGGGCGATAGTCAGGTCACAGGGGTGGGTCTCAGATAAAATTAATGCAGTTCTTGTGGGACCCCAGTTAGTTTCTGCAAGTGTAGGTTGTTATAAAAAGTGTAATCTCTTCTACATACAGTCCTTCATTGTGGAGGGCCATGGACTATGAGCCCTCACGGGACAATGAACAGATGGAGCTGCCCAGTTTTGGACTTCTAGTCTTCAAAGTTGTGAGCTAAATAAATTCCTTTTCTTTTTAAAGTACCAAGCCTCACATATTTTGTTACAGCAACAGAAAATGGACTAAAACACAGAGCCTGTTAGAGACCAAAGTTGGTGTTCTTGTCATATATTAGCCTACGGATGGCACTTGGTGGCATCTAAGTATGCTGGAAAAATGGTTACAAATATGAATTCCCTGCTTTAATCCCACTGGCAGGGATTTATTTACCTCAGGTGTAGCTTGGAATCATGGGTTTCAATGAGTTGCCAAGTTATCCTGGCATAGCCAAGATTAACATGGGTCTGGTGCTCTCCACACTACAGCTGGTCTCTTTCCATTTACCCAATATTCAATAATCACCACCACCTCTTTTTCACTGAATACATGTGGAACCCTCACTCCATCACTCAAGTTTCTCACTATTCTTCCCAGCTGCATAATATTCATAGACCGGATAAATAAATCACCTTTGTTTACAGCATCAGAGTTTATAAAATGTTTACAAAGATGAAATTATACTAGAGGTTTCTAGCTCACATTAGAGCTCCTTGTGGTAGATATGATTCCCATTATCCTGCATCCCTTTGAGATTCTTTCTTTGCCTAATTGATTGCTCCTACATCTCATCTCCATTCAGACCTTATTTCTCTATTTTGTCCCAAAATGATGTCATGAAAGCCATTGTCCAATATTTGGCTGATATCGAGAAGAAAGATTATACTCAACATTTCCCCCAGCTTGCAGGCTTATGAAACTATCGATGAATCCTGTAAAAAACTAAGATTGAACTATTTTCCATTTCTTAATATTCTGTCCTTGCTTAAAGTCTAAGATCCATGTCTCTTCTTTTCTTCATATCTCTCTGACAATTACCTCCCTAATTCATTTACATTTTCTGTCCCCATTTCCTGTAGCTTGGTTTCCATCCCATCTATACGTCCTCATCATTTTATATAGTTTCCTCAGGTTGTCTCACATAAACCAGTGAGTTTAAGCACATGTATTTGCTAATGGCTCCGAGATCTATAACTACCCTATCCAGTGTGTGTGTCGTATACTCTCAGCTAGGCCTGAATATTTGGCTGTAGCCTGATATCAGAGATCCATGATCTATACAAAACTCAATGTATCCTATACCAAACTTGTCTTCCTCACTATGCCAGCTTTTCTAGAAAGTTCAACCTGGCTCAGTAGTCTGGTAACATGCCTGGTTTGAAAAATCAGAACACTCATAGATGCCCTCTACTGGCTCCCCTTCACTACACCTTCAGACCACCACCAAATACCTTAGATTCCATCTCAAACACCCTTCTTTTCAGATCTTCCTTTTCCCCCCTTCCTTTTATTTGATCTTAGGTTGGATTCTTGAAACCATTGACCTGCAATGTTCCAATCTCTTGTTTTCAGATCTGCTTCCTACTGACAATTTGTCCCTACACGGGCTCCCCCTCCACAGTGTCACCAGATGCCCTCCTAAGGTCTGTACAGGAGCTTGACGCATGCTTTCTAAATATCGCCATTGGCAGGGATTTAGCTCACGTGTAAGCTGGGGTTCCCAAGTCATCCTGTCATAGTCAAGATTAGACCATGGGTCCTCTGCTCTTTACACTACAACACATGGTTCGCCCTGTTTATCTAACAATCAAGAATCCCCATCTCTCCAAAGACAAAGACCAGATTCCTCATACAAAAGACCAAACCTGACCTGCTCCCAAATTCCTCTCCATCGTTCTCTGCCAGGATTTGTATTCCAGTGATTTCCAACTACTGTACCCTAAACATGTAGTCTTTTCTGAAGTTGTGTTTTTTAAGCACACACTATCTTTTGTCTATAAAGGAGCTATGCCTGGTGAACTTGAGTTTTAAGATCAGTTCACATATCTCTGTTGCCCAGACAAGATGTGTTTTCTTGAGGCATCCTGTCCTCCCCTCTGAGAGTTGGCAATCTAGTCAAGGGTGAGAAGAGGTAGCAATAACAATCCCTGTAGCTTCGGGGTTGCCTAGTTTATGCCACTTGACCCCCATAACAACTTAGAGAGGCAGGGAAGGCAGGAATGCACCTCATTTCATAGATGAGACCCATTTCATGGGTCAAACGCAACAAACATCCTGGTCAATATCGTGCAGTCAGAGATAGGACCCAGATGCTGGGGCCAGAAGTTTTACAAACTCATGTCATATAAATCATCTCACCCAGATGCTTCAGGAGTTCCACACACATTTGATTTTATTTCATTTCGAAGCAAAATTTTTCTCATTTTTTATTAGCACATGTTGACAGTACATAATGATTACATTCCTTATGGAGAGTTGATACATGTACATAACACATCTAACTTTTGTTTTTGTCCCCTTCTCCTCTCCTTCTCCCCTCCCACCATCTCTTACTCCCCTCCCCATTTAAGAAAGATCTATCTCCCCACTTTCTATTATCTATCTTTTATCTTGCTCTATATTTATGTTTTGGGTTTCTCACATATGAGAAACCATGTGATATTTAAACATGTGTGTCTGCTGTATTTCACTTAACATTAAGGCCTTAAGGTGCATCCAAGTTTTTTTTTTTATGCTAGAGTAGTGCTCTTTTGTAAGTACCACATTTTCTTTATCCTTTCATCTGTTGATAGACATTTAGGCCACTTCAAAGATTTAGCTATTATGAATCGTGCTGCTATAAACATGGGTATGCACACATCGCCATCATATGATAGCTTTAACTCTTGCAAGAAGATATCTAGAAGGAGAATAACTGGACTGAATTGAATTTCTAGTTTTAGTTTTTTGAGGAATCACAATTTTTAATAATTTTAAGGCATTGATAGAAATACAATTCACATGACATGAAATGCACCATTTAATCATTAAGTGTGAAACCCAAAAGTTTTTAGGATACTCACAATGTTGCATAACATCACCATTATCCAACTCCAGAATATTCACATCACTCCCAAAAGAAACTCTGAACCGTCCAATCTTTCCCTCCCTCATTCCTCTGGGAATGCCTTCTCTCTCCATGGATGTGTCTTTTCTGTACATTTCATATGAAAGGAATTGCACAATACGTAGTCTTTGTGGTTGACCTTTTCCCTATAGCATAACGTTTTCAAGGATTACCCATGTTGTAGCACATATCAGTACTTCGCTCCTTTTCGTACGGCAGAATGCTCTACTATATGGATATATCTATCACATTTTGTGGTGCATTCTTCAGTTGATGGACTGATTTTGGTATGCTTCTACTTTTTAACTATTGTGAATAATACTACTTTAAACATTCATGTACACATTTTCGTCAAACTTGTATTCTCAGCTCTCCCGGGTGTAAACATAGAAGTGAAATCATTGGGTCATATGTTAAATCATTAACTTCTGAGGAATTTCAGTCTTTCTGGAGTACTGCATCATTTTACATTTCCACCAGTAATATAAGAGATTTCCAATTTCATCTCCTCCCCAACACTTATTTTTCTGGGAAATGATGATGGCCAACCATTCTAGTGTGCAGGAAGCATTTGTTTCATTGTGGTTCTTAATCAGCTTTTTCATAATTTCCAAAGAACATCTTTTTATGTGCTTATTAGTCATTTGTATATCTTCTTTGGAAAAACATCTGTTCAAATTCTTTGTCCATTTTTCATTTATTTGTCTTTTTCTTGTGAGATTTTTTTATATATTGTGAATACTAGATCCTTATCTGATACACGATTTCCATATATTTTTCTTCCATTCTATGGGCTGTCTTCTTGCTTTCTTGATAGTTTCCTTCCATGCCTAAAAGTTTTTGATTTTCATTATCTAATTTATTTGTTTTTCTTTTGTTGCTTGTGCCTTTGATCTCATATTTAAGAAAATGTTGCCAAGTCAAAGTCATGAGGCCATGTCACAGCTATGTTTCCTTCGGAGAGCTTTACATATTTAGCTTTTCCTGTTAGTTAGGTCTTTGATGCACTTTGAGATAATTTTTATATTTCACATGAGGTAGAATTCCGAATCTCTCTTGCATGTGGTTATTTAGTGGTTCCAGCATCATATATTGAAAAGACTATTATTTTCTCCATTGAATAGTCTTAGAACCCGTGTAGATATTTATTGACCATATATGTATGACAGTTAGATCAGACACACACATTTGTGGACCCTCAGTTCTAGTCCAGACATACATGTGTGTATTGATGCCAACACCACACTCTTTTGACTACTACGGTTTTGTAGCAAGTTTTGAAATTGGGAAATGTGAGCCTTCCATCCTTGTTCTTATTTATTTTAATAATATTTAGCTGAATAACTTTAAGATATGTACATCTTCTTCTAAAATAATTTTAAGGTAATGTGTGCTTACTTTATATAACCTAAAAAACTATATAATTTAGTTTCCATTTAGATGAATATATGTATTATATATGTATATATAGACACATTTGTAAAACTGAAAGGCAATGTTTCAAAATGCCAATAATGGGTTGACAAGGAGTTGGAAAGCTTCTCTCTTCTTTTTCTTCCTAAATTGTTCAGTAAAAATTTAAGTTGTTTTAACCACAAAGGGACCATGAAGATACCTATCTCTGTTTTCAAGGTTTGTTTTATTTCACTCAACAATCTGAAATTTATTTTAATGCCATGTCTTTTGGAATAATCTAATTTGATTTTGATTTCCTAAAATTT
Organism: Hystrix cristata; assembly: GCA_004026905.1. Classification (NCBI taxonomy): domain Eukaryota; kingdom Metazoa; phylum Chordata; class Mammalia; order Rodentia; family Hystricidae; genus Hystrix; species Hystrix cristata. The sequence continues at coordinate 41,116 of PVJO010007859.1, read as the reverse complement.
TAGTCAGGTTAATTTATTTACTATGGTCTTTAAGTTTGTAGCTGGTAGGGTCAATCGTCATTGCTTATTCTTCCCTTTGTGATCTTTTGTTATCATTTGCTGTGCACTTTTTTGCCTCCAGAAAAATCTTATCATCACTTTACATCTTTAAAAAAATCCATTGATGTTTGAATTAGGATAAGATCATACCTATAAATTATTCCGACATCTTTATAATACTCATTTCCCCATCTAAAATATCATCTCTGTGATTTGGTAAGGTTTGCAATTTTCTTCACATGGGTGCTGCACATAAGCTTGTCCCTCAGGTTTTGTGTGTCTTGTTAAAATTGTGAGTAGGACTGTTTTATTATTTTTTTTTCTCTTCAAGATACGTTCTCACTGAGAGGCAATAACATATTTCAATTTATATTTTTGCCTCAAATCTATACCCTAGGAGGTCTTCAGTAGGTGATTTGGAGTGTTAAGGTTACATTATCTTATCTGCATATTGTTGTTATGTTGTCTTTTCATTTCCTATTTGTTCAAGTACTAATGGGAAGTTTAGAATTTTAAAGACAATGTTATGTAATAGGAGGGACAAAGGGAATCTTTATGCTTTCCTATTGGAAATCAGAATGCCTCTAGTGCTTATTTTGCTGGCAAGAAAATGGCTATTGGTTTAAAATCAACATTCGCCTTCATTTTTAGGAAACATCTTTCTCTTCCTGGTTTGTTAAGATGTATTTTAAAATAAAGAATCAGGATGGAATTTTATTACTATCTTGTCATTGTCCTTTGAAATAATCATGTACTGTTTCTCCTTCCAAAAACTGACATACGTGTGCCTGAGTGTGTATTCTCTAATACAAACCTTCTTTACAGTGCTGGGAGATACTTTATTTGGTTGTGCTATATCACTTATTTTATTTCCTGCTGAGTTTTATTTGCTTATCTAGAATTGTTTATATCTATAGTCACAAGAAAGATCAGCATGACATTTTTATTGTTATTTTTTTTTTTTTTTTTTTTTGGTGGTGCCGGGGATCGAACTCAGGCCCTTGTGCTTGCAAAGCAAGCACTCTAATCACTGAGCTAAATCCCCAGCCCCTTTTTTTATTGTTATTATTTGGTGTTGCTAGTGTCATCTCTCGGTATTGTGGCTATGCTGGCTTCATTGACCAAAGAGAAACATTCTGTCATTTTCTCTGCTGTGGAGTAGTTGGTGGGGTTTACATTCATTCCGTGCGGTTTCCTCTCTCTTGTCCCCTTGGCTCACGTTTTCCCATCTCCAGTCCAAATCTCTGGTTTTCACTCCCTTTTCAGCCAGTATTGCTGTGTTGGACCATCAAAATTTCAAAGGAGAGGGGCTGGGGATTTAGCTCAGTGGTTAAAGTGCTCGCCTTCAAGTACAAGGACCTGAGTCCGATCCCCAGCATCAAAAAAAAAAAAAAAAAAAATTCAAAGGAGAAGTGCTAGCTAATGCTGTCTGCTTGCAGCCAATGCAGAATCATGCATGTGTGTCCAGAGTTCAAGATTCTTTTAAACATTTTGGGAGAATTATAATGAAATGTGACTTTTTTTTTTCACTTTGAGTCCTGTATTTTAAACATTCTAGTTATTTGTGTTCTTACCATTTAGATCAGAACCTAAATACAATTAGGCATGTTTGATATAATGTCATGCAACATTTGATGTATATCTTTATTTTTTAAAAGCTATATCCAAGGCCAAGTTTCTGTTAAACAATTTTCCAAATTCATTTAAGCACAGTAGCTCAGAAATAAATTATTACCCAGTATTACCAGAACTGTCTAAAACCATTTGGTAAACAATATTTCTTGCTGATTGGTTCCATTTTGGGGATCAGTTTCATATGGTAGAAAGAAAAAGAGTCAGTTTTAGGACAATTCTGACATTTGTCAACGGTTAATTTAGCACTCATGATTTTCCAAACTACAAAGTCCACGCCTTAAGATGTGTTCTCCAGATGTAGCCCCTCAGACAAGAATTTTGAGTGCAAGCACTTTATTTGAGAGATCTCAGGAGACAGGGAAGGGAGGAAGCCAGCATATGGTACATTAAGGACCAAGCTACCACTGTGGGTGCATCTACTGAGAGCCTCTGAGAGACACAACAAAACCCACCTCCAACTTGTATTTATCCACCGTCTCAAAGGGTCACTGGACAGCACCTCCCAGCAGCCTGAGTCCTCAGGCGAGGAGGAACTGTTAGGCTCTCCAGGAACGGGGAGGTCCAGGGGGCTATGGACAAACACGTACAGAATCTGCAACATTCTGGAGCTGGGTTTGAGAGGCAGAAGATTGTAGTGGCAAGACCACAGCATCTGAAACCAAACTGGGTTCCAACCAGATCTGCCTCTACTCATCTGTGACCTTGGGCAGATTACTCAACCTCTTGGGACCTAATTTTTCTCGTGTGTAAAAGGGAGATAATAATATACCCAACCTCATAGGGTTTCTGTGAAGCTTGAGTACATATGGGTGACAAGAATAATGTTGACACCTACCAGGTGCTATTTATTCACGCTATTTAGGGGCTTCAAAGTAAATTATCAACCTGCTTCCAATAGTGCATCTTCAATAAACAGTTACCATTTATCTCTGCTCTCCTCATTTTCAGTTAATCACATGTGGTAGCCTTTTATAGTGTTAATATTTTTCAGTAAGAATTTCAAACTTAATATGCCATGTGCAATACTGCATAATATCAAGTCAGCAAAAAATAATGTGCATTTTCTATTTATACATATAAACGTATTTTCATCATTTTGGAGGAGTATTTAAATTTCATAACAAAATATATTTTTGTCAATTTAGTGGAGTCTTATTTTTCCCTAGAGATCACACAATGACTAAGTATCTGTCTCCCCAGGGAATTCTACAATTAAAAAACCTCTTCCTCCCCAGCATTGTCTCTTTAGCTCCCATCCTTGTTACTTTACAGACAAGAGTCTCCAAGCCTTGCTGGCAATTCATATTATAGAAAAACACATCTATTATTTATGTGGAATTTGAATTGAATATGAGGGGAGAAAACCACTTTTTCAAGCTGGTCAAGAGGGAGGAAAAAGGTGAAGAAGGCTCTATGGACATAAGGTACAAATTAAAGGCAGAATTAAAAGAAAAAAATCCTTCTGTCCCAAGAATGGCTTGAGTAGGTTTTATAGCTAAACATGTCTTCATCTGTCAGCTTTTAATTATACACATTTGCAGGCATGCCCCTCACCAACCAGGGAAAGAAGATACAGTTGAAGGATTTGAGCTGTTTCTGTTGTTTCTTGAATCATCATCTAATCTAAAAGATTAAGAATTCTGAAAGTGGGAAATTTACTGTTTTACTCAAAAATTTTATAAGCCATCTCCCTGAGTATGAAATAGCTATAGGGAGTTGTATTTTTCTGTTAGTTTGTCTCTAAGTATTTGAGTCTGTGATTTTCGAGGCTGGGAGATCTCTTAACAAATTGCAGAAACTTCCCAGGATGCTTTAGGGAAAAAAAAGAGCAGTTTACTATTTTTGCTTGATTTGGAGAAATTCAATAACATTTTCTTATGCACTCTATTTATTTTTGTAGACATTTAAATTTGTCATGCCTGCATGCTCAATAATTCAAGTTGAGTTTAAAATGGCCAGGTTTGCCTTTCCATGGGTTATCCTTGGGGACTGAGGGTTTTAAAAAATGACAGCCATGAAAAATCCCAGACTTGCCTGCAGCTGTGTGTGCAGAATGCTATCTCTACCAAAAAGTAACCTCTGCCGGCTGCCCAGGAGGTCTCCACCAGCATCCTAACAGTCACTGTAAATCATAGCACATCTTACAGCCAACTGTAGAGCAATGGGGCCATCTAGACTCCAAATATGGAAGTGCTGGAAGGACAAAGTCACTTCCGGGACTCTTTCCAAAGCTCCTGGAGATCTAGATATGGAATAGGGAAAGGGAAGCTTGTACGTGTCTGAGTTTCTTCAGCAGGTGATCAGAGACAATCCAATGACTTTTCTCCATCAAGCACATTAAATATTAACTCTTAAATAGTTGTGAATATTTAAAGTATGTGTCATTAAAATTACATTTATGAATGTTCTGTTCTAAAGATGAATATATTCCTGTTACTTATTAATACCTTTTATTCAACCTAAAAGTTCATTTCTTTCACTTTTTAAAAATTTTATTATTTTGGGGGGTACTGGAGCTTGAACTCAGGGCCTTGTGCTTGCTAGGCAAGCACTCTAACCACTGAGCTAAATCCTCAGCCCTCTTTTCACTTTAGAGGAAATAAAAACATTTTTGTAGGCCCAAGGCACTGTGCGTAGGGGACAAGTCAACTTGGCTGGTACCAAAACAGAAATCAGGGGTTTATAGTATTTTAAGATATATTGAAAGATGTCCAAGCACGCTGGGCGGATGACTTACCATACTTCCTTGCATTTTATATATTTGTTTTCTATTTTAATGTTCCTTTGTATGCATCATGTAATAAATGTCCCAGCTGACACGATAGTGATGATATTCTTGTTCCCTAAATGCCTTCCTTGAATTGATGCTATTTCTTAAACACGCATCATCTAAAAATGGAGAAGGCCTGTTGGCCATGCTGAAGAAGCATGGTCACCCCCCGGAGCCTCGCCGACCTGGCCCTCCACCCTCTCCCCACCCAGCCACACATCAAGAGGCGAGTCTTTCGCCATTTATTTTTCCACGTTGGAAGACACGCGCCATCACTTCCGCCTTCCTTGGTTTGAAGCTGTGACAACTCAGTGTTCACAGATGAACAACAAGGTCACATCGTAGAACACATGGGATGGGGGATCCTGTGGTGATCACCTTCGGAGAATGCAGCCTGTCAAGCATCTACAGAGAAAAATTAATAGAATACTGGGCTCATTTCTAAAGGGTAGAAGGCAGCAAAGGGGACGATGAAAGAGAAATAAGCTTTTGCTCATCTGGTCGCGCCACAGTCAGCTGTCCTGGTAAGGGAGTCACAGTGCCTGACTGCAGCTTCCTCAGGCCCGGGAGACTCAGCCAGGTGCTCCTGTGGGGGGCCTTCTCTCCAAACTATCTGTGGAGGGGTAAATGACAGAAGACACAAAGAACAGTCAGGATGTGCACCCTTGCAGAGGGTGGGGCTATTGTGTCACCCCCAGCCGCCATGCTGCTTGAGAGCCCTGCCTTGAAGTCTGCTTTCAGGGGATTCCACCGCCCAGTTCTCCAGCTATTTCCGGTCGTCTTGAGAATGCTACCTTGCTCGGGGGTCTAGTGTTGGGCTGGTCAGCGGTGCCCATCAGTGGCTCTGTGCGTGCAGACGTCTTCCTGGCAGAAGCTACAGACGATCCTTTCTCCAGTAAACTTTAATTTTTTTTCAGTGATCGTAGGGCACCTGGGTAGAGGACAAGAAGGAGTAATTAATCATCTTTGCTCATTTTAAGGGTCAGGCCATAGCAGGTTCTGTTAGCATCTGTGTGAAGAGCTGAAATTTTAGATGACGGATTTGCAAGAGTCCATATTAGATGCGGCTGTTAATCTGATCTGCAATCACAGGCATCACCACTTCCGACAGGAGATCTTTCCCCAGCTGACTCCACTCTGAGAACCAAGGTCCTAGCTCAAGTAAATATCTTTCATTGTCCTCAGAACTTAATTCCTTAAGGTTGGGCCCATGATGAATAAGTGGAGAGAAAAAAAGACTAAATCTCTGAGGGCAAAACACATTACAAAATGAAATAACTTCTTCAACAGAGCAACGACCAAACTCCTTAGCATCTCACTGCTCTCCTGTCTCCGTAAGAGTACACTGTTTGCCCTACAGTTTCTGTTCTTCGACTTATTTGTCTCTTAAAGCAAAGAATCAGGCCATTGGATTCAGTATAAGCAGAGTCAGCCCAAATTCTTCTGACTGTTCCATCTCAGTTTTCTTGAAGTTCAGGCTTCAAGTGGAAGAAATTCCACAGGGTCTTTGGCCCGAGAGCAAGGCAATGCTTCGGACTGGACGTATCTGGAGCACCCATGGACTCTCAGTCTCTAGCACCCAGGTAAGCCTTGCTTCTCACATAAAGAGCACGCACTGTTGCCTGCAGAACGGCCGGTGACCCCGCGCCCTGTGCAGATGTGCTACGAAAGTAATTCCCAGCCCTCTCTGTGTGCGCAAGTCTAGGCTGCACCTGTATCTGTTCAGCCGATCAAAGACATGTACATTTAGAGGACCTAGAAAGAACGCAGAGGCAATCTAGAGAAGGTAGACTGCTGTTTAGATGTACGACTTTTGTTCATGTTCAAGCGAAGAAATAGAATTTTGAGAGGTTGTATTTGCTTGAGTTTGCTTCGGTCATCTCTTAAAATCAAATACATGTGATGTTTCGGCATTGCTAGGTACAATCATTCAGGGTAAATACGTATGTCTGAAAGTGTAACTATGTATATACGTGTTTTGTTTCTAATATCTTAGTTCTTGCTGCTGAAAAGCTCTACACTTTAATCATTGAACACTAGTACCAAGATTTAGTCATTGAGAACCTCAAATATTTCCTATTTGACAATGGGGAGAAAATCTGCAGAGAAAAAAACAAGTGACCCAAACCTGCATTATGTATTTTTCACAGGAAATCTAATTATTAAAGGAGGCTAAAACTTGGGGTCCCCCCACCCCGCCGCAGGGAGTGAATTATGGCGGGGGAATCCATGCGACGCCCTTCCTTCCAGCTCCAAGGAACGTTTGGCTTCTGGATAGTGTCAGAAAACGGAAGTAACGAGTAGTCTTTATTAATAAAGAATGGGCTTTTCCTGACTGAACTTTTAATCGTGAGCTACACACGTGAATCCTTTTAAAGAAACTGCTAGAGGCTGGGGAATTTCCAAGCCCAACTTCCGTTAGCCTGCAGCTTGAGCAAGACACACATCTGTTCTTTAATTGCACAGTATTTCGAATCAAAACAAACTCTTCCACGGTAAAGGGTCTTGGTGGTGGTTTTAGCTCAAGTTTCCCTTTGTGTTGCTATTCTCTGCAGACCAGGAGGTAGCGATGTTACCGACATCGCCCTGCGTCAAGATCATCCGCAGCAGTCTACGTTGCAGCCACAAATTGTGGCCACTAGATGGCGCGAGAGGACTGAGTTGGGGCCGCGGGCGGCGACTCCTTTCGCCCTGCAGGGGAAGGAGCACTTTGTTTCTCTTGCTTTTTCTTCCTGTCCCTTTGTTTGACTTCACCAGTTTTTGTTGTTTTGTTTTGTTTTTGGTTTGGGTTTTTTTTTTTTTGCCCCTCCCTTTCTCTCCGCTGTAGTTGCGTGGCTCGCCTTTTATCCCGCACCTCCGCCCAAGGAAAGCCCCTTCTCGCGGCGAGGGCTGCGGTCACACGCGACCCTCGCAAGGAGGCCGGCCGCCCCGCAGCCAAGTGCAAGATTCGCCACTAAATCCTTCACAGAGTTCTTTTCAAACGTCATGCAGACCGTGGCCAGGTGTTCGTAGTCCGTGCTGGGTCTGCTGCTCAGGTCTGCGTATCGTGGGGCTGGCAGTGAGCGAGCAGGTATTAAAAAACACGAACGAACAAAAGAAAGCGGTTTCCGATTATGTGAATCAGAACACTGCAGTCTTGAGAAGCTAGGCGAAGAGAAAAGAAGATCCCATAGAGGAGATGAAGACCAAACCAACCCCAGACCTGCCCCCGCCCCCAGGTATTGTACTGGAATTGGGCTTCACTGTTCGGACCCAAAAAAGAGAACGGAGGGCGGCGGAGAAAGCCAACCGCTCGGCTCGCTGGTTTTAAGAAGACACCCCAGAGAGCGCCACACGAGTTTTATTTTATCAATTACTTTAACAGTCTGAGAGACCAAACCACGCCTGCAGCGGCTGGGGTGCAATCGCTGCCAGACCTTTGCCACCCCGGGGGGAGGGCAGTGGAGAAGGATCCCGGAGCCAGCAGTGGGGTCTCCCAGGCCTTTCTTCAGTTAGGCAGTTGGAGTTCTAGGATCTCCCCGAGGCAGAGGGAACCCATAAATTTAATGGGATTAAGGCTCGCCAGAGAAGGGAGGCACCAGGCTGGGTTCTAGGTCAGGGGCTTCCACCTTAGCGGAAAAGAGCAGAGTCCTTCTGCCAGCATCAGAAAGGCCCACAGCAGGTGGCCTTCATCAATACCTCCACCCTCCGGCCTGCGCAGTCTCGGCCACCCAGCGCCTCTACCAACCAGGAGAAAAGAGGATCCCTGCTCCTTAGAACAGAAGACCCCTTGCAGTCTACCCAAGTGCTTCTTTTTGCCCGTTTGGGTGGTACTGATCGATTGACACCTTCTTCATTCTAAGGAAACACATCTCAGTGTTAGGGTGGAGACAGGTATGAAAGGACAGGTATGTCCTTTCGCTGCATTCCCAGCCCCCACATACAAACTCTGGGTAAATTAGACGGGACAGGCCGTCTTTCATCTCACCTGGCCTATTCCTCTGTGGCAAGGTGTGACTTGCGCCTCTGAGGGGCTAATCCACCAAACTCAGTTGTTTCAGTTAAGCGTCCCTGTGAGTGTTCAGGTCGAGGTGTGGACGGAATCCCAAAAATACCTTCTGGAAATCAGTACTCGGAGCTCGGTGAGGGGTCGGGCTACACCTGAGCCCACCACTCCTGACGGGTCTCCCGGAGCTGTCCGAGAGCCGCCGCTTCTCGGCCGGCACACCGCTGGCCAGGGCTGCTGCACCCGGCTGCGGCCGCTGGGACACTGTTCCCTGGTGGCAGCGACGGCGACCGATCCCTGCTCGCTCCGGGGGTCGACCCCGTGCCACGGCCCTCAGAGGCCAGGCGACTCTAGTCCCGGGATCCCAGGCAGCTAGTTAGGCAGGAAAGGTGAGATTGGGCTGGGTGACTCCGGGCCGGCCGGGTTGTCCCTCCGCAGCCAGGAAGCTGGTTCTAGCTCTTTCCAGACCTTGGTGCCTTCTAAGCTGAAGCTCGTGGCCTGCAGTTGGACCCACTTGGCTTGCCAAGGTGTACTGAATGATGAGAAACTGTCTTGGGCTGCATTTAAAACATATAATACAGTTGATGCATGTAAGTAAAAAAATTTATTTTTAAGTGTGTTTTATTGTAACACAGAAGCGCAGATTAGACATGACTGGTAGGACACGCAGGTGATAGAAACTTTTCTCTTGGAATTGCTGGTCTCTCTCTGAGAAACCAGCAGGGGTGCAAGGGGATTCTGAAATGATTCGTGCTTAACATTAACACAGACCTGCAGCTTAAAATGATGGAGGGAGAGGCTGGGGCCGCGGTTAAAAGCTTTGAAGAAAGGCAGAACTGGATTCAAGTCCCAGTTCATTTCAGAGCTGAGCGACCTCAGGGAAGCCACTGGAGCCCCCCCGAGGCTCTCTGCTGCGTTACTCCTCATCTTACCGTCTGGCTCAAAGTGTTTTGTACTTCGTGTTCTTTTCAGAAGAGAAGACCACGCGAGAACTGGGATTTATAATAATTATAATCGTCAAAAATAATTGAGCACACTGCCCAGAACTTCATATTAATCTCATTTAATCCTCAGAACACTTTTATATGGTAGGTATTGCTGTGACTCACATTTTCCTGGTGAGGAAATACAGGCTTAGGGAGGGTGCCAAAGACTTGGAGTGACCTTTCTAAAGCATAAGGACAGTTATGTTCATCTTTTGTTTAAAATCCAATCCCGAATTTATCTTCAGGATAAAATAAAAGTCTTTGACACAGCACATAAGACCCTCTTTGTGTAATTGGCACCATCTTCCTTTCTCACTCGCAGAGCACCCTCTGACCGTGCTGCTCCTCACCCTTCTCTGGTCGCTGGGAGGTTCTTGCACCTCTGAAGCTCTGCACAGTCTTTTTTCTCTGTTTTCCTTTCCTTCCATGCCTGGCTGACTCTGACGGTCATTCAAGGTGTGTCTCACAAGATGCGGTGTCTTCGTTGGAAGGTAAGTATGGTGGACTTATTATGGTGGTCAACTTGAGCCGGAAGGCCCAGCTGGACTGAGTTGGTGTGGTTCTGGGCATAGAGGATCCACCTGAAGACTGTTGCTGACACAACAGAAAGGAGAACGGGAGGAGAAGATAGTTGTGGGCTGTTTCTCAGGAGAAGTACTGCTGTGGCTGGTTCTCCTGAAGGGGACTCAGCTGTTCTCATTGAGGAAGGAGCTCGGGGCCTTGCTGTCGTGGAGGATGGCTGCTGTTGCTTCGGGGGAGCTCTGGTCTTCATCTCTGCTGCGAGCATCGTATCCTGGTTCCGGTAAAGATTTCTTCAGCCATCATCTGCAGTCGCGGATGTACACGGGACAGTGCTGTGGGCTCCCAGGACTTGATTGGATCTTTTGGGTCTCCAGAGCATAGATGGACATTCAACACTCCTCCTGCATTTGGCTTATGGGTGAATGTTGTAACTTGTACATGTCCTGTATTAAATCTGTTCTCTTGCAAACCATTGACTCTAGAAAGGTAACTAATACAGTAAGCCCTGAGCATAGCTTCTGAGTCTGCCTCTAGCAAAAGTGATAAATATTGGCTCAGTGGTCTGTCCCCACACCTACAGAGTAGCAAGTTGGTGGCAAAGTAACAAAGGTGATCTGTCTTTTACCTTTGAGTCCTCAAAATTCAGCACAATTCTTAGCACATAGTGGGTGGTCAAAGATGTTTGAGTAGTTACATTTTAAACATAGAAATGACAGGATGGTAAATTTGATAGTACTGTCTGTATCTGCCCTCTCCAGATTTTAAAAAGACAAAGTATTGTAATTTAACAAATCTATAATCTACAAAATCAGCATTAGCAACAGAAGCAATAGCATTTATATTAACTGACCACTTGCTGTTGACCAGCCAGGTGCTAAACACTGCACAGTATTAGCTTGTTTAATCCTTGTAACGAGTAAGTGATGTCCACATTGTATTAATATCAATGCCCCTACTTTTCAGAGAAGGAAGAAGTTGAGAGAAAGTCACTGAACTTCTGGTGGCAGAGCTACCCAGGCCTCCAACTGCAGAATCCAGGCTCTTCCGTTAGGAGTGACCAATGAGGTATCAGCAGGTATTGATGGGCAGGGTTGAGGTCAATCATGTTGGGAAAAACACTATGTTCAGTAGCATTCAACCATTAGAGATTCTGGAAGTCATGTGATGAAAACCTGTTTACCTTCTAGCCCAGCACTCTCCAGCTCATTGGGCACAGCACTTATGGTGTCTCAAGGCACCGGAAGTAGCAAGGAACACAGCTGATGACATGCTGTCCTGCAAGGTGGCTAGTGACACCCCTCCTTTTTCAGATCCAGCTGTCACCTCAATTTCATTTGATCATCCCAAAACAATGCTTTCATTATGTCACTTCTCTTCTCAAAAACTGTCTGCATGTCTCCCACTCCAAGGCTAACTCCTTGAAGACAGCTCTTTCTGCTGCCCTTTCCCTGGGTTCTCCCCAACGTAGCTCTTCTGCAGGGAGTCCAGGATACCTCCTACCCCTCAGCATCATTTTGGAAATCTTGATGAACTCTGCCAAATCGATCTTAAAATGTGAAAGGCAAAGATTTGGGAAAACCTACATATTGCTTGTTGTCCCCACTCTTCTCAGGTACCATCTGGCTCAGGGGTGCTCAAACTTTTTTAAGTCCAGAATGTTATTGAGAATGTAAGGAAAGTGATAGACCCTCTTGGGGGTGGTCACATATAGATACTAACCAAATTAATTATGATGTCAGGAAAGGTCATAGGCCCCCCCAGAGACCACTTCAAGGACCCTGAGTTATGAACCCCCAAGGAAGTCTAACATTCTCATTTGTGGCTAGGACTCAGGATGTTGGAGGGTCCATGTTATTGTTCATCTTCAGATAGTGAGTGGTCAAGATGGGATTTGTACCCAGGTTTTCTGACTCTGTAAGCCTGTGTCTATTTTTAAGGTTTCTAAGGAGGGAAACTTTATCTTACTGCATACCATGATACATCAAGCATGCAATGCATGTCCCCTGTAATTTAATAGAGGATTGGTTTTAGCAGAATTCCTTAAATTTGTGTGACACTAACACTGACCCCCAGTGGTTGGTACCTTTCAAGAAAAGTCATTAAATAATAATATAAAAATAAAACATAAAACACTCTGTAATCAAGAAAAAATGACAGTACCATTAGCCAAAAGCAATACCAACAGACATAAGAACATCCTCCCCACCAAGTAAGACAATCAAAAAATGTGCAAAGACAAGTTTCAGTCTTGATCAGCTGGGTATTCAAACTGAGACCCATAATATTATCAAAGTGAAAGTCCACAGGAAGAGCGATTCCAAATGAAAATTAAGAAAGGTGAAAACTCATCTACTTCCACAATGTATTTGAAAATTGGAATATTTTTTTCACAACAATGATATACAAGATAATATATTTAACACAGACAAGAGAAAAATAGCAGTTCTTTTCATCACAAAAATTATTTAAAATGTTTAGGGTACTAATTTCTTTTTGATGTCTTTTTTATTCTAAATACAGTATACAGACATCACACTGACTTTGATCATTTATTCACTTACCAAAAAGAAAATTTGGACAATAAAGTATCTGAAGTGACTCAGAATCTACCAAAATTTGTAGATCTAAATCATAGACAAAACATGACCAATCATTTTGATTTCTCAGGACTGTTTCATTCAACACAGAAAGTCCCACATCCCAGGAAACCCCCCAGACCCAGGCCAGACAGGACCATTGGTCACCTTATCTCAAACAACAACGGTAACAACATCCGAATAATTATGTCCTCTGAAAACTCTCTCTATAGATAACTTCTATACAATAGAAATGAATTAGTTAAATAAAGAAATAAAAATTTTAAGTTGGCTATTTCACATTATAGACCAAGCTGGTTATTTCATTTTATATTTTTAGTTTTGAGGTTTAGCTTTTGTCCTGGTGTAGAAAGAAGATAAATTTTTTTAAACTTGGTAGAAACCAGTCACCCATTATGTGTCAGCCTATTGGTCAACAACTGAAATTTCTATTCACTTGTCACTGTACTTATGACCCCATTAAAAATAGCACTAGACAAATACTAGAATAAATTCACTTGGTGGAACTCTGAAGATATTATTAAACCATAGGAGAAAAGGGAAATGATGTAAGATGTCATGCTATCAGTAAAATATTTCGATTCTGAAATGGTCATGGTTTCTACTTCTTAGATGATAAGAGGGTGTTGTGTAGAGATGGAAGCTTGGGAAGGAGATTGGGTCAGAGTTTCTGCTGCCTATTTATTAACTGCCACTCTTTCACCACTGAATAGCATTAGATAAATTATATAAACCTGATTTTTTTCTTACATGAATCTTCTACCACAGTGCAGTGAAATTTAGCTTGTAGCAATAATGTGAGCCTGAATTAATAATTGTATGATTCCACTAGTGAAGGGGCTTTAAACAACAACAAAAAAAATAGTGGGGAAATATATATTAAAAGTGTATCTTGCATTCCTTTATGACTTACAGCAATATTTAACATATTATGATTATTTCCATTTTTATTGTATGGGAGACTTATGTGTAAGAAATTATCTGAGTTTACCCTCCTGGTATGTGGAAGAAGAAGGTATTCTATTCTATTTCTATTCCAGTGTTCTTTAATTTTCAATTCTTTCCATTGTGTTCAGACTTTTGGAGTCCTTCAAGAATCTGATGATAGTTATATACTCTCCTGGGAAAAATATATGCATGCACCTGTCCTCTCCTACCTTTCACCAAACCTGGGACATCAGTACAAATGGAGGTCTATATACTTTATACTTCAAGATTTTCCCTCATCCCCACCACTTCCACTCTGTTCGTGATACTCAAAATCAGATTGACCGTTCTTGGTTTCCTTGGAGCTTCTCACTGGAAAGTGGTGGCCTCTCATTCCAGGCCCCTTACAAACAAAAGGTGAGGAGGATGGACTTAGGGGAGAGTCCTGGGCTCTTCAGACAGACAGTCAGGGTTCTAGGACCAGAACCATGTGCCACAAAAAGAGGGAAGGGTCTTTAGTGGGCACATTCCTTTGGCCTCCAGAACACCATGTCCTGTCAAGGGGGATAGCCAGAGCAGAACAATGCAGAGCACCCTGATAGATCAATAGTGTGAAAAGACTCAAACAATCATTATTATTAATTTTTGGTTGTGGGGGATCAAACTCAGGGCCTTGTGCTTGTTAGGCAAGGGCTGTGCCACTGAGCTAAATCTCCAAACCCAATTATTATTTTTTTAAATCGTTAGAATTTGCTTTAACAAATGATGTGTAAAAACATAAAAATGTACCTATTTATTGGGTACCGAGTGATATGTCAATGCATATGTACATTCTGTAATGTTTAAGTCTGGGTAAACATATCTCTTCAAACATTTATCATTTTTTTATGGTGAAAATATTCAAAATCCTTTCTTCTTGAAATATACAATGCTATCATTACCTATAGTCACCCTACTGTGCAATAGCACACCACAACTTGTTACTCTTAACTGTGACTTAGTACCCATCGAGCACTCTTTCCTCTCCCCCCATTTCCCAAGCTTCTGGTAACCGCATGCTACTCTCATCTTCTGAGATCAACTTTTATATTCCTTAATATTTTACATATGAGTGAGATCATGTAGTACTTGTCTCTCTGTGCTTGGCTTATTTCACTTAATGATCTCCAGTTCTACTCATACCATCACTAATGACAGGATGTCATTTCTTTTTATGGCTGAATTTATGCACCACATTTTCTCTTTCATCAGTTGATGGACACTTAGGTTGTTTACATTTCTTGGCTATTGTGAACAGTATTGCAATGAACACATGAGTGCAGATGACTCTTGAACATACTGGTTTTGTTTCCTTTGAATATGCACTACTTAGTAGTTTGATTGCTATGACAGTTCTATTTTTAATTTTTTTGAGGACTCTCCATATTGTCTTCTGTAACAGCTGTACTGATTTACATTCCCGCCAACACTATGCAAGGGTACCCTTTCCTTGTATCCTCATCAGAATTTGTTAACGTTGGTCTTTTTTGGTAATAGCTACTTTTACTGGAGCGAGGTGATATCTCCTTGTGGTTTTGATTTGTAGTTCTCTGATAATTGAAATAATGAGCACTTTTTCATATGATTGTTAATTATTTGCATGTCTTCTTTTGAGAACTGTCTGTTGAGAGATATTGTCCATTTTTAAATGAAGTTATTTGTACTTTTACTTTTGGGGTTTTTCAATTCCTTATAAATTCTGGATATTAACCCCTTGTTAGATATAAGGACCCAATACCCACAATTTAAAGGAGGAGAAGTTCATTTTGCTCAGTTGGTTGATTCCAAAGCAAAAACAGTATGGCAGAGTGGCACTGGCAGGGGAAAAGTCGCTCAACCTATGGTGCCCAGGAAGCAGAGACAGAAAGGAGGAGCTGGAGGGAGAAAGATATACCCGTCTGGTGACCTGCCTTTTCAAAATGAGCCCACCTCCTCGTAGCACATTCATCTAACTGAACTCATCAATGAGTATAATACCCCCATACTCTAATTACCTTTCAAACACATGAGACTTGAGGGAGGGCATTTTATATCTAAACCATAACATAGTTTGTAAATATTTTCTCCTAATCTGTAAGTTGTCACTTCACTCTGTTGATTGTTTCATTTGTTCTGCACCAGCATTTTAATTCCATGTAGTCCTATTAGTCCATTTTGCTTTAGTTTCCTGTGGTTTGTGGGTCTTGTCTACAAAACTCTTGTCCATTTCAATGTCTTGAGAGTGTTTCCCGTGTTTCCTTCTAGTAATTTCATCATATGATATCTTTAAGTCTTTAATCCATTTTGAATTGATTTTTTTAAACTGGTGGCCAGGGCCTGGTTTCATTCTTTTGCATGTGGATATCCAAGTTTCCCAGTACTATTTAGTTAAAAGACTATGCTTTCTCCAATGTGTACTCTTAATACCTTTATCAAGAATCAGAGATTATAGATGCATGTGTTAGCTTCGGTTTTTCAGTTTCACTGATGTATGTTTGTATTCCAGTAGTGTGCTGTTTTGATTACAAAAGCTTTTCAGTATATTTTGAATTCAGGTAATGTAATGCCTTCTCTGTTCTTTTTGCTCAAGATTGCTTTGGGTATTTCAAACAATTCTATGCACTGTTCCTGAGATTCACAACTGTTCTATAGTTTTTCCATAGATCCCAGATTAAGAATTTATGCTTATTTAAGACCAACAGTAAATTCAATTTGTATTGCTCTTAGTAGAGAAAAAGTATTTTCACACTCAAAAGCTCATAAGCTTATTTGTTTGATACCTAGTTTCATTCATTCATTTATTCACTCATTCACTAGGCGGTGTGCCAGTGGCTGGGCTATCAGCTGTAGTAAGTGAAAATACATCCTTCCAAAAGGGTCCACAGAGCTATCATATGAGAGGCTTTGTCGCTCCTAGATAAATACTCCAAACATATGTCCGTGTAAAAGCTTATGCATGAATCTTAATGGCAGCATGATTCCTATGCCAAAAAGTAGAAATAACCCAAATGGCTATCACCTTATGAATGGATAAATAAAACTTGGTAGAATCATGATTATACTTCACAACAGAAAGGAAATACTAAGGCACGCTACAACATAAATGAATCTTTAAGATGTGATGCTAAGTGAAAGTAAGCAGGCACAAAAAACCATACATATAGACAATGTATGATTCCATTTATACAAAACGTCCCGGGTCCATCGAGAGAGATTAGTGGTTGCCAGGAGTACGGGGAAAGGGAGGAACTGGAATTGCACGTTAGGAGACGAGGGTGGTGGTGGTGGGTGACCAAAATTTCCTGGACTTAGTTGTGGTGGTTACTCAAGCTCTTGAACATACTAAAAACCATTCAGTGGTATGCATTAAAGGGGTGAGCCCTGTGGTAAGTGAATTATACCTTAGTTTATAAAAGTTTTAAAACAATAAGTAGATTTTAAAAACAAAACACTGTTTTTGCTTGCAGGAAGCCCAGTCTGGCTCTATGTGAGGCCTCCATAACTGCGATTGGAAAGTTCTAAGGCTGGCTGGTTGCGCCCTGAAGCAGCCCCATCATTAATCAGTCTCTCTCCAAAGGCGTGAAAGACTCGGCCAGAAAGGTGGGGCATCGTGTCCCAGGGTGGGTTTTCCTCAGGGGCCCGCATGCACCTCGCGCTGCCTGGGCCCGCGCTGTGCTGTGCGCACGCGCGCCCCCTCAGGTCTCGCCCCGCCCCGCCCCGCCCCGCCCCACCCCGCCTCACAGGGCCCCGCCCCGCCGCACGAGCCCATGGTGGCGGCTTCCTTCGCCTCCTGCACTACGGGGGAAGAGGCCTACCAGCGGCTAGCACGTCCTGCCAGATTTAAATGGTAATTTCCTTTGGGGCTTTCACTCAAGTGCAGCCTTGGGAGAACCATAGCGAAGAACTTTCCGAGAGGAAATGTTCGCCTGGACTTCCCGGAGAGTTTGAAGGCCGGGAACTTTCCCTTTGGCCCGACAGGCACCGTCAGAGAGGTTGATTAATTAACCTTGGGCGGGCCGCTGCTTCAGAGCAGGGCCAGAGGCGGGCTTGCAAAGAGGGTTTCATCTGTGCTGCTTTGGGGTGGAGGGGGCGACCTGGGGGGAAGCTCAGGGATATAATTGTGCTTTCCTGGTGGTCAAGGCTGGTTTTTGTTTGTTTGTTTGTTTGTTTTCTCATTTTCTCCTGAGGGGGCCCATTTCCTTTATTATTCATTTACTTATTTTCCATTCCCCCTTTAGAGGGATGGAATTGGAACAGGGTCAGGTGGAAGATATTCCTCAGTGTTGGTCCAAAGACTACCTGTATCACTTGGGTCCTTGGTAAAAATAGAATCCCTGGCTTCCACCCTGACCAGTTACTAACCTGTATTGGAAATCAGTTGGGGTGTGTATGTGTTTGTGTTTGTGTAGATGAGGGTTCTTCCACAAGAACGTGTATGTTTAACCTTGCTGAGTGGTTACTATGCAAACTAAAATGTATGAACCCTCAGTGGACTGTGTTTGGGATGCTCAAGAAGATCTGAGGAACAAAAACCAAAAGAGAAAAAGAAAAATCTAGCTCTTAAGAGCAGCAGCAGCAGCAGTATTGAGTAGAACTGGTTCATTCAATTTTTTAAAATTAGAAAAACAGAGCAAAACTACTGTTATTGAGTGGGTTGTAATATTCCTGGGTTCTTCCCCTCCTCAAGCAAAGAACTGAATGAGGGGGACAAAAAGTAGTTCTAAAGTTTTATTTAAAATTATGGAGAAAAGAAGAAAAGGAAAGTTGAGCATAACGACAGAAACAGCAAAATGTGCACTGGGCCTAAAAGGCATGGTAGGGGTTTCCACAAAAAGGCATGATAGCCTTGGGGCTGGGTATGCAGATAGCATCTTCCATGGGAGAGAGCAGGGAGAGCTCCTTCCCTAGAAATGCTGTAGGAAGAAAAAGGGCAGAGTCATGGTGCCATTCATATTTATCTGGATTCTGTTCTCGTGAGAGTTTCTTGATCCTGTGAGAAGAGGGACGATTGGAATTTCGCGCCCCAGGCTGACGTCAGGGCAAGGCCATTCCCCAAGGTCATGTTCATCCTTCCAGCCAGGTCAGGCCACACCCTATTCCTACATCACTACCACTGACACCCCCCCACACACTCCAGTTTCATCACCACACTGGACAGTCATCTGCCTGCAGGTGCAAGCTCAGGCAGAGGGGTGTAGAGGTAGCTCTTGTCTCATTAGCAGCCCCGTGCTGGCAACTAGGGACATGGCTTCCCATTGGTCCAGTGCGTGGCTGGTGCTGAATGGCAGGGGAAGCAATTGGTGTTCTTTACCCGAGCTATTGTAAGTGCACTTCTGTGAGGCTCCCCTTGTGTCAGATGTGTCCCTGTGTGAGAAGCCCACAGAGAAGAGGTCACCAAGTTAAGCCATTGTGAGTTATTGGTGGAGCTAGATACTCAACCCCATTGATTGAAGTCGACACAACTCATCACTCTGATGCTCAGAGAAACCTCCAAATGGAAGCATCAGGAGACTACGAGTAGAAAAAACATTTTCATAGGAAAGAAGTATTTGATAAATACCCTAACATTTTTAGGAAAGACAACCTGAAACCTAAGGCTTCAAGTAACCACAAAAGGTTTTGAAAATAAATCACCCGAGTATGGGTAGATGTCTATAACTCATTGTCTAAACATCATTTTAAGCTCAAATGTTAAATTCGGCTATAAACGAGGCTGACACCACAATAAAACTAGAGCTTACCACAATGTCTGAGGCCTGCCCCACATATGTCACCATCCTCTGTATTTTGTAGGACCCCATTTTAGCTTTGTATTCATCATGAAGACTTGGTGACTTTATTGTTCTTGCATTTGTGTTGCCAGTTGTTTTCATTTTTTTCGATGAGGCCGCTCACAGTCATACAAATGACTAAAATGTTAGGAGTGGGAGCTTCTGATTAAAAGGTTACTATATTAAAGTGGCAAAAGCGAGAATTGTAGAAGTAAAATAATATAAAACACTTGGAGGAGGAAAGAGCTTAGAAAGAATGAGTTAAATCCTCCCCTTTTCACATGGTGTCTAAAGATGTTATCTCAAGTTGAAAAAAGAGGTTAACCGTCTTATCTAGATTTATGAAGGTAACTGCTAAAAGAATCAAAAACAAACAGAAGAGGTGGAATCTGCAGAGTGGGATGGGGTGGAAGCAAAGAGGGGTAGGAGCCTGCTGCTTGTCTCAGGAAGTTCTTCCATCCTTACTGATGTGTTCCCACTGATTTGTCCTCATGCATATGTATTACTTTAGTGGAATTTTTAAAAGCAAGAAACAAAAAGTCAGGAGAAAGGGAAACACGGTGGGAACATGAAATTGAGTCAAGAATTAGGGTTAAAAACATCTCACATTGGCTTGTACATTTGCTACAGCTGGGTCACAAATTTGGCTTTGAGCTGTGCAAGAGCAATTGGACAAGGGACCTCTGCTAGGTCCATTTGTAATAGTCACGAGATGAAAACAGACCAATTCTTTGGGAGAATTTTGGCTGCTCTTTGCTATTAAAATGTCAGAATTAAATTTCTTCTGGAGGTCTTCTTAAAGAACATGTGAATGTGTTTACATCCTCAACATTTTTGAAATGTGCAGAATAATGGTCTTCATTTTTTCCCCTTAGATTGCTTCTCAACCGAGATCACTGGTATTACACTCAAGTGCAAGTTAGACAAATAATTCCATGAGAACTAAGCTCCCTGCTTGATCTAAGGATAGATTTTAGAATATTTAGGAAAGAACATTTAGTTTTATAATCACAGAATTGTTACTTTTAATTTTTAAAAGTTAAAATTGGATTTCTCTCAACTGAGCTATTGAAGGTTATTAGGTGATAGTTAGCTCAAAACTATATTTTTTAATGAACACCTAGCTTATAGCCTGTGTTGTCTTTTGAACAAGATCCATGTACCCTAATCAAGCTGAAAGATATATTTGTGTGTATGCACACATGAAGTAGTAACAAACCCAACTAAATATATGTGCCCATTTTTCTTATTTCTGTTTCTGGACACTGAAGCTGTGTTCTTATAGTATCTTTAGCATTTCTGATACTTGTGCAGCAACTAGGTAACATTGTACAGAAACTTGGATTTAAATTTGACACTAACAGTTTTGATTTGCTTATTACAAAAGCAGTATGTTTACTAAAAATGAACATATAAAACGATGAAAATAGAAAAATTGTCAATAAGATTAACTATTAACCATTTAGTCTTTTTTTGAATTCTAAATAGTGTTTAAGTATATATTTGGATTACTTAGCCACTGCTTATTGTTGGGCATCCATTTTTTTTAAAAAATATGGAGCTACTTAATTTTAAAAGTTGAATTGTTAGGCTCTTTAATATGCTATTCCCAAAAGAAAAATCTGAGAAAGCAGAGATTCTAGCCAGAATAGAAATATTTTCAGGTCCTTTTTTATTTAGATGTGCAGTTTTAAAGCTTCTCCTAACTTCCCAGTACTAGGATGTGTCTTTTTAGTTTTGAGAGAGGTTTTGTGGTGATAGAGGTAGGACTTGTTAAAACACCCTGAATTAAAGAATTTACTACAGACCTTGAAATAGTTTCATTATGCTTCATGTTTTTCAGTGTTCTTAGGGAAGCCTTAAGGGTCACATGCATCTATAAGTCTCTGGCTTACTTACTTTTGTTTTAACACTTAGATGACAAGGAAAAATAGCTTTTCCTGGTTGTTCACCTTCTAGCACAGTTTTTCTTAAATTGTTCCATGGATACTGGTGTTTTATAAACTGAACTGAGGTGTATTAACACTAATCCTCAATAATGTATGCATTTTCTCAGTTTCCAGGAAAAAAGTTACCAGATAGAATTTTCTCATTTTAAAGTTGTAACTATTCAAATTTTACTTAAAACTTTAACATTTGCTATAGCTTGTCACAAGACTGCTTTTAAAAAAATCCTACAAATAAGCCATGAACAAATATGATGGAAAATGAACAATTTTGTAAGGAATGTGATTTCTAGTTCCATTAACTTTTTCCGTGAATATGACTACTTATGGTGGCCATATTGAAAATAAGTAGGTAGTGTATGCCTTCTGCTCATAATCTTGTTTTTGGATTCTAGTGA
This sequence comes from Hystrix cristata, assembly GCA_004026905.1. Taxonomy (NCBI): domain Eukaryota; kingdom Metazoa; phylum Chordata; class Mammalia; order Rodentia; family Hystricidae; genus Hystrix; species Hystrix cristata. The sequence goes on along the minus strand of PVJO010007859.1, from coordinate 19,522 downwards.
ATATCAGCGTATCCTGATGTTCTGTAAAGACTAATAGTGCCATCCAGGTGCTCAGCCCTCTACACCTGAGAACTAATACTGCAGGTCAAACATAAGCTGCAGCCCTTAGTGGATTAACAGCTCTGTTAAAAATTCATGGCTTCTGCCCAAGCCCTTCTCTGGAAAGTCTGAAAAGTCTGGAAAGTATTCAGATAAAACGTTTCAGCCCAGGTAGTGTTTTTCAACAGCACACGCCTTTTCTCCACCGTAGGTCATAACAGTAGCACTTCAGTTGAGGAAACACTTCCCTGTGGCAGCTGTCTCACTTCTCAAGACTGCACTGGTTTGATCAGGGCTCCTGTTCCCATTGTATCCACAGACAGGTGAAGGTGTAGAGGATAAGGAGCTTGCAGTCCTAAGGCTGCAAAGCTTTAAATGCTGCATCTTGCATTGTTTTCCCTTGGAGTTTTTTCTGGGCTGTACACAGCTCCTTCTCAACGAAGTAGTAAAATGTACCTGATAACTCTTGAATATGGGATTTGAGGAATGTTACCTGAAGGGAACACAAAAGGCTTTTGCTGATTGTTATATATAACTCTTACTACAGAGCATTTTGTGTGGAATTAATAGTTGGGGAATACTTTTAAGGGCAAAGCCAGCTGAGTTTTTGAGGCCTTACAGTGCTTTATGTATTAGCCTAGAGGTGGGCTCCATTTCTAGTACCTGTGTGCTGTGAGATATTAAATGAGCTGTATGTTTTTGTTGGGCATCAACTTCCTCATTTACAATTATAGGGTTTTAAACTACATAAGTGCTTATGTCTCTCCCAGCTCCAGCTTTTCCAATGGTGTGACCCTTTCCCCAGTGCCCATCTCCGAGCATATGGGATGTGTGACTCCTCTGTTTTTCACAAGTGTCTCTGTGGGCCTACTATGTTAGGAGTTTGTAGATTCAGCTCTGAGGCATTGGTGACAGAAGACCATTAATTTCACCCACACTCTAGGTGAGAATTTGCAAAAATGTGTTTTTATTTGGGACGGGCCTTCTGGCCTACAGTGCCTGCTCCCAAGGGTGCCCCCTCAAATGCACAGTTCAAAGTGCTGCCTAATGCACATACTGATCCCAGTGTGACTCTTTCTAAAGCCAAATGCCACTGACAAAAAATGGTGAAGTTTCTCTCATTTTTATTGTGTTCTGGCCATTCCAAGAGTCATTTCCTTTCCTTTCAGGGAGATAAAGAGACATATATTATGTGGGCAGAAGATGCTGTGTTCTGGTCAATAACGCAGGCCACAGAGGTCAATGGCTTTAAGCCAAGCCTGGCTGAAAGCTGCCATAAATTTTCAAAGGTGGGGGAGGAAGATTTAGAGACTGATGTACACTGGTTGAGAGGAGGAAAGATATTGGGCATAAATGGCCCTCTAAAAAAGAACAGAGTATCAGTCCCATAAAATCCTACCGTAGTCTATACAGGGTCCCTGGAATGGGGAAATTTCTGCCCACCCAAGTTTTACTATGTAGTAGAGACAAATAAAAAAGATCTGAAAATAAATCTCTGAGGCCAGCCTATCCCTGGAGACTGAAACTTGAAGCCATCTTCTCTGATTTTCCAGCTCATCAGCATCTTTAGTGTTAATGAACAGACTTCAAGCTGGACAGTACAGCCCTAGACAACCCCTGTCTTGTCTAGTCTTAACTTGTTTCTCTTTCTGAAAGCCTGCTTTAGACATCATGTTATATAGAAAAATTATATATTCAGACTCCTTCTACTGCTTCTGAAAGCCACCAGGCTTATTTATCAATTTTTTTCTAGAGGACTCTGTGTGTGTGTGTGTGTGTGTGTGTGTGTGTGTTTCTGTGTCTGTGTGTGTAAGATCAAAAAGAGCATGCTGTGAAAATGAGGGACAGCATCATGTCTTCTGAATACATTTGACTAGAATTCTTATCATACAGGATTTATCATTTCACATTTGTTGGAAGTACATGATGAATAATTTTTTAAAATAAAAAGTATTGAGGATATTGTATATAACAAGGTAGTGAATAAACATGACCGCCATAAAGGTCTGTTTCTATTCCATGAAGCACATGATGAACACAAGGAACTACTAACAAGGAGCCATTACTAAGAAGTTTAATTCCACAAGGGATACTTTGTGGCTGTGTGTATGTGTGTGCAGCCATTGTATATTTGTACATGTAACAAAGATTTCCCTCAAAAGATAAAATATGAAAATATAAGGTTTTTAAACAAAGAATAATTATGGGCTCAAAAATCTTATCCTATGTTTTATTTACTAGTGTTGATTTTTCATTTTGGTTCCCATTTTGCAGTCCTTCATATATTCCTGAGTAGTTTTCTAAGCCTTATGCATATTTTATCTCATTTTGTCAGCTCTCTAAGAAGTTGAAACTCGGTAAATGTCTTGTTTGGTAATTTTCAGCAGCATAGCTAGGGAATAAATAATAGTAAACCCTGATTTTGCAGTTGTAACTTTCTGAGTCCTTGCTAAGCATACTGTGAATGTGAATTTACAGTCCTCCCAACAAGTTGCAGAAATGCAGGGCCTGTTGTCATTGCCAGGTTACAGATGAGAAAACTGAAGGGCAGAAAGGTTAGATGCTTTGCCCAAGATCACATGGAGAGTCAGCAGACAATTTAGAATTTATGTCCAGGTGATATCCAGGCCACAATCCCTTCTAGGATGAATTTGAAAAGAAACTGCATTTTGAGTCACAATCCAGGTTGTTTATATGAACTCCAAAAGAATGTAGAAATTCCTCAGGAGAAAGAAAAGCAGCTTAATGTGGTTAAATAGCACATTGTGTCTTTAATGTAACTTAGCTAACACAATCATTTTGTCATCTGAGTACTGAGAAGTAAGATGATATTTATAAGCAGCTCTCCAAAGTGTCCTAAGGCCTTCATTTATGTCCACATGGCACTGTGCCCAGGAAAATGTCATCTGCCTCACAGAATCCCTATGTATGCCAAGAGGAATTCAGATTTAAGAGAAAGGGAAGTCCATTGTGTGGCCATAACTATGTCAGGGGTGCCCTGGATCCTTATGGTGTAGCCTATAGGCGCTGATGAGCCAGTGGAAAACCGAAGTTGTAAATAAAATTCACTATCTTGTCCACTGGTCAGATTCACAGAATGACCCCAAATGAGCTTTCTAGAGCAATCTAGAAATCAATAGCTGAAAGTGAATTAGAACTAGAAATAGATCCTCTCAGAAGCTGAAGAAATTGATGGTCCTCTGCATGAGGGTCTTGGAATATTCAAAAATAAAGAAATGCTTAAATGCAGTATCAACAATTAGGTGTATGTTAAATGATGACATTTATCTGATTAATGCTTTTACACATACTCCTAAGTACAATGCACTACAAATTCGCTACTCACAAAATAATTACAGGATATATAAAAATATTAATTTATAGTATTCCATTGGGGAAATAATCCATTAATGGGACACTCACTTAAAGTTGTATGATGAATGCCTTCTTTCACTGTATTAAAAAGAACAATTAAACCTGGGCTTTCATGTACTCACCCCTAATTATTTTCTACCCTGGAATAATTTTATTCCAGGGTCTGCTATTCTTTCATAACCTGCTCCCGGGAGGAAGGCTGAAAGAGGAAGAACTATTTATTTTCATTATATTCCTTAGGTCCCTTTTCATTAGTTCTCTTTCTCACTACAATTTTAGCCATATCTTTATTGTTTTACAGTGCATTCAGTGCTTTTGAGCCCTGCAGCTGCCCAGAGCACACTGTTAGTTGCCAGCAAGAATCATACCGAAACAAAACTCAGGAGTGCATTTGTGCCTCTTCTCTGAAATTAAGTAGAATTCTTTGCAGATAATTGTTGGCTGATACATATGTGTGATTTATATTTTGGCTGACCCAAAGCACAGAATGGTGTTATTTCCAACATTCCATAGTCTTGTTAGTATCTCAAATAAGAAAGGTGCTACTTTTAAGATTTTTTTAAGTCTACTTTAGTCATTGATATTTGAAAGCTACTCCAACTTAACCCTTCATTAAAATAGGTTTAAATTTTACTCGATATAAGACACCAAGCTACAAATTACAAATATAAAAATGATTTAAGAAATTCCTATTTCAAGGAACCTGATTCTAACACCATGCTTTCCTAACAACTTAATAGATAATTTAAAGGAAGAAGAAATTGAGAAGGAATAAATTTGATATATCAAAACAGGTCACAGACTTGAAATAACATTTAGTTCGTAATATAATTCTCTTGTTAGTAGGCATGTACTTCAGCATAATAATACAGTTTGTCCTCATTCTTAGCCCTTCGTAACATCCTATTCATGGCAGTGCTTTTTGAAAGCTTTTGGGTTCCTTTGCTTCAAAAGGTATAATGTTGACTTCAGTGTCAGGCACGTGCAGTGCCAAGAGGCTGAAGGTGAGTTGGAACCTAGAAACCTTATTGCACTTACCTTCTTCCTCATGTATTTGTTCATAACAGTGTGTGTGGTAGACTGTACACACAATTGATAGTTACAAGGGAAAAAGGCCATTTTGAATTGCTAGATTTAAAGAGACATTCCCATTCGAAGGAAAAGGTTGTTTAATTTCTGTTTGAGCCACCCCTACATATTGCTTCAGTAATCTCTCTAATCTGGATGAACTGGCCTTGCTTCACACACGTCCCTTTTGTGCGTACAGAATGCTCCTGATCAGTCAAATCATATACATCTAACTCAGCTGCTTTTCTTTGAATTAAAGAATCAGGATGCCATAATCAGAAGAGTAGCATTTTCAACATGGCATTAAGTTACCACAAACAAGCATAAAAGACATTAAATTGCAGACTTGGCTGGTACAATTTTATTTGCAGTTTCTCTGAATCAGGGACGTGATGCTTTTGCTTTATAAAGAAAATGTTACCAAGCTCTTCTGCTCTTCTAGCATAAAAGCAGGTGGAGGGATATAAGAGGAGGGGGGAGAAGGAAGAAGGAGGGGTAAGAGTAAGGGAGAGAAAGAATGAGAATGAGAGTATGAGAAGGCACAGCAAGTGTTCCCTTCCTGTAAGAACAATTACCTAGTCCCTGCATCTGTTTACCAGACTAAAATCCCCCAAGCATTTGATAGTTATGTTTCCTTCTTTTCCACATTCATTGATCTATGCAGTTGAAACTACAAGTGAAAATGAGCAGTGTCCCCCCTTGCTGTAGAGATGGATCATAGCAATCACCTTGGTTTTGTGAAATGCTAAATAAATGACAGGTACTAAACACCTTACATGTATCATCACATGGCATCCCCACAACACTCCTTTGAGTTAGGATTTTTTTATCCTTATTTTTGAGATAAAGAAATGGAGGTTTAAGGATCTCACAGCAAGATGCAGAGTCAAGATTTATTCAAAGCCCTCATCCAGTGCTCCATTAATTCCTGGTAATTGCAAAGGAGGTTTATTCCCGTTACTGTATGAGTAGGATGGTTTTATCTATCTGTCCCTCAGGGACTTGAGCACCAAGGGAAAGTCTGACTTTTCCAAAGGAGACTGCCATGTTCCTGTTCTACCCCAGCTGTAGCTTTGGAAATAGCCTGTACTTTAGGAATAACTTGTGGTCTGAGAACTACCTAAAATAGAGTGGTGAGATTGCCATCCTAAAATCACGATCAGTTTCAAAAATAAAACTACCAGGACTTTGGATTTTCAGTTTATTATGGTCAATGGTGAAAATTGGTTAAAACTGTCTGTTCATGACATCTTGGCCCCTCTTAACCCTCATTTAGTGGTTCATAATTGGCCACCAATGAAGGTAGCTTTACTCATCACTAAGTCTCCCCTTCTCCTCTTGAGTATTGCTGTTAAGTAAAACTGCTCAATAGTTTAAGTAGAGCCCTAATTAATGAGTCTGATTCCTGCCTGACACTGGCTCATTTTTAACCTGGTAAACTCATTAAGCCTCTGTTCTTCATTTAGCCACGGGTGACCACAGTATCATAATTTCAACTGAGAGTGCTCATGATTTAATGGGCCTTGAGTTTCCCACATTCCCATAGTGTCCCATCTGAGGAGCTCAATCAGCATCACTAGAAGTTTATTTAGTGCAATGAGAGATCTCTGTGATCTAGCCTGAATTCAACTGAAAGCTTTAAAGATGAATGAAAGCATACCGCTGGCTCCACAATTTCAAACGACCTATTTTGTTTTAACCGTAAATCAGCCAAGGGGTCTGAAATGCAGACAGTTTCCAGACAGACCAGGTCATCTCCTGAGTTAATGAGAAAACACGTGCTCAAGAACAGTCCTTACCTTTACCAGCAGATGCCAGCACCTCCTTTTCCTAGATAAGAAATGGGCCGGGGCTTTGGTCTCCACTCCACACTGTTTTGTCTGGTTTTGTTTTTCCATAAAGGCAGATTAAACACAAAATAGTAACAAATAATAATACACATGTACACACAAGATTCTTCACTACCTACTTTCACTCCCAGTTTCTGCCCGTTAATTATATTGAGGAGAATTCTCAGAAAGAGCTGTTTTCTCCTTGTTGCCCTGGCTGTGTTGTGTGAATGTTTAGAGGTCTAATAAATGGCTTCCCTCTTCTTATATAAAAAAATTTTCAAAACTCAAACAGGCCAGCGGAAGCTGGTTTCTAATTTTAATGGGTTTTCATAAAGTCCCTGTCAGTAGTAAGCTCTTGGTAAGTGTTTTATAACAGTGACAGCTTTGCAAATACTGTAACATATGTAACTTGGACTGGGTCAATACATGGCAGGGAAATCAGACTGAGATGGTCGAGCTGTTCATTTTGGCTGTCTTTACAATCAATCAGCCAGACCAACCAAGCCTGCAGTGATACTCGGTGATTATTGAGAAAGCTAAAACAAATGGATTGGCCACGCTGTCTGCCAAGGCCTATTCAATAGGCACGACCTCTGTCAAGATACAGATGGGTGCCATCTTTTGTAAACCTGTGTTATTAGAAATAACTCCTAGGTTTACCCAAAAATGAGCCTGCACTTCGGCTGACAAAAAGAAAAAAAAAGAGGTAGTACAATTTATTTCAATAAAATTTCTTGTATACATTTTGTAGACTGATCATTTTCAGAGATTTCAAAGGCCTGTAGATTTCTGGCCACAAGCAGTAACAGTTTCTGCTTCATCTCAACTTCTCTTTTCTTCTTTGGGTATTTTTTTGTTTTTGTGCTTAATTCAAAAGTGCATAAAGATAGCAGTTGTCTCAAACATACCTCCCAACTGTGAAGACAAATTTTGAAAAATCCAAGTTCCAGAAGTAAGGTACAAGATTCCTCAGCCTGTTTTTTGAACCTGCACAAGTGACGATGTATTAAGCTACCATGACCTTACTGCATTCTTTACTTCCAGCCAATCATCTGTGACTGCCGAGAGAATAAGTGTTCTATGTGAACTGTCTAATCCAAATGTCTCTGAGTTGCTAAGTTTGGGCGAAGATGTTCCAATAAAGATGAAGGCAGCCTTGCCGTTGTCGACTAAACTGGATTCAAATCACATCTCTGTAGGATGAATTACCTTCACAATGTTTTCTCCAGGGACCCCTCTGGTTGTGATGAATATAAAACAAAAGCTGCTTCTCAACATGTCAGTTAGAGGAAAAAAGAATTTAAACAAAATAAATCTCTTTGAGGACAGTATTTGCAACCTTATTGAGTTTCCTTAAGGATCAGGCAACTGAAAACTAGAAGGGCCATAAAGAAATATAGATAAAGGGTGTTCTTCGAAATTTAGAATGTTATTTATCGTCCTAAGCTACCAACCTTCAGAGTATGCAAAAATTAACTTATTCTTTCTATTTAATCAGGGCTTTGGAAAAATCAAATTAAGGGAGGTAACGCAGTAGTAAAATGGATTTCCTTAGACACAAAGGAACTTTTGTGCAGATCAGCAAAAGAAGAAAGAAGGAAATATATATGATCAGACTAAGAGGAGAGACATAACAAGATGTGATAAAATAGTCAGTGACTTTCATGACTGCTGTGGCCAAGACTGGTACTTGTTTCACCAATCTGCATTCCTCTCTTTAAAAATTTTAGTAATAGAACTTCTGAGTTTTAGCTGAGTTGCTGTCCAACTAGAGATTGTCTGTCTCATCTTTGCAGCTAGGTGTGACAGCGTCACTAAGCCTGGCTAATGAGCAGTGCATAGAAGTGAGGTGCAAGCCCTGGTCATGCCCTAAAAAGGATGTGAGCTGTTCACACTTTAGTTTCTCTTTCCTCCTTCCCAAGGACTGGAATATAGATGTGGTGATGCTTCGTTACCAACCATATGGATTAGAGCAACCTCTATTGCATGTTGAAAAGAAAGAAGGCACTTGGATCCTTGTATCACCTTGTGAATGAAACTGCCCCACACCCTTGGCTGGCTACTAGCTGAGACCTTTATGGGAGAGGGGTTTAGTGGAATACCTTGCTGATCACAGTGGGGTCCTTAGACTAACAGCATCAATTGAGACCTTACTAGAAATGCAGAATCTCAGACCTGCTGAGTTATAATCTTCCTTTAAAAGACATATCTAGATGATTTGTAGACACATTAAAAGTTGACTAGCCTTAGTGTAGTAGTTAAGAGATTCTAGAGTCAGATCTTGGGTTCAAATCCAAATCTGTGACTTAATTATGTCACTTTGGGCAAATTGTTAAAACTGTCTGTAACTCTATTTTCTCATCTGCAGAACTGGGATATTAATAGTTACCTCACTGGGTTGTTATAAGGGTTACACCAGTTAAAATATGTAAACAGTTTGTATAAAGCTATAGAAGAATGTACTATCATTATTACTACTACAAAAAATTAGCTCCTATCTTGTTTAAGCCATTTGATCTCTGATAAAGCCATCTAACCAACATCTTAACAAATTTGTCCACTGTTAAAATAATGGATCTGTATAAAGATTTGGAAAAGAGTACAAACTGTGTTATTGTATGATCAGGATAACCATATATCTTGGTGTTTTCTGAATGATATTACAGTAAAATCCCTTCATATTCAATAAATATTTACTAAGTATGTATTAATGTATCAGGCATTTTCCCAAGTGCTTGGAATGCATCAGTGAAGAAAACTGACAAAAATCTCTGCCCACATGAAGTTTAAATTCTATTGGAAGCGTGGGATGTGGTCTGGAGATGGTGATGATTTATCTAGTTTAGGTCTCATTTTCAAGCTGTGGTTCACATTGTGTTTTCTAATGACTAAATTTAAGTCATAAAGAGAGGAAGCAAAAAAAGAAACATCATGGGGTTGTGGGTACTATGAAATCTGTTGAAGGTCAGCAAGATCTTTGCATAATAGGCATTGTGACCTCAGGGAATCAGTACTCCAAAGCATGCTGAAGTCAAAGGCTCTAGTAAGTGTGTCATGGGGATGATCTCAATTAAGTTCCTGATGAATCTCACCCACTGCTGAAGAGCAAGCAAGGTGCCCTTCCATGAGGCTTCTGACTAGTTCTAACTAAAAGTATCACTTCCTTATGGAGAGGCTTGACCATAATGGGAACTCATACAGCTCTTTGGAAAGTGGCCCAAACTTCCATCTATCCCATCTATTTATTTTATAATTGTCAGAATCTGTGACATAGCTTTTAATTTTCTTTATGATGTCTTTTGAAATGCTAGAGGTTTTGCTTGATATTAATTTAATTTACCAATTTTTTTCTTTTATTTTGTGGGGTGTGTGTTCTAAAAAATGTTTGCTTAACTTTATGTAACACAGTTTTTTTCCCTCCTTGTATTTAGTCCAGGGCACATTTTGAATTATGTTTTGTTAACTTTATTAATGCTTAAGGTAAAGATCAAGATTATGTTTTCCATACAGATACTCAGTGTCCAGCACACTTTTTTTTCCATTTAATTGCCTTGACACCTTTGTGTCATCATTCACCTGACCATAAATGAAATTTATATTTTAATTATATTCGATTCCATTGAGTTAGATCTTTATACTTACACCAATATCACAGTATCATGATGACTATGGCTTTATAGTAAATCTGGAAATTAAATAATGTAAGTCTCCTAAACTTGTTCTTTAACAAATCATCCCCAGCTATTCTAAGTCCTTTGTACTTGATATAAATTTTAAAATTTCCTCAATTTCGTTTTGAAAACCCACTAGAATTTTAATTGGATTGTATTAAATGTGTGAATCAATTTGAGAACTGAAGTTTTAATATTGTCTTCCAATCTATGAACATGATTTATCTCTATTTATGTATGTATTTAATATTTTTAAACAAAGTTTTGTAGTTGTCACTGTGCAAGTCTTGCAAATTTTTGTTAAATTTATTCCTATATTATTATACTACCATACTATTGTGAATGGAGATTTTAAAAAAGATCTTAGTTTCCAAATTGTTCACTGGTAGTATATATAAAAATAATTGCTTTTAAAAGAAATATTGACTTACAAATCAGACACATGTGTTTAAGTACTGCATTGTTTCTCTGGTGTGAGAAACTGAAAATGTAAATAAAGACTAAAATGTATTATATTGGAAAAGGGAAGAAAATGTCCAAATGGGAAAGGGAACAAGGAAGGTGGAGGGGGAAAGGAACAGAGAGACAAGAGAAATGAGAAATGAAAGGGAAAAATGGAAACAAAGCTTTTGTAAATAAGGAGGGAGGAGAGGTTAAAGGGAGGGGAGCGGAATGGGAAAAAAAGAAGCAACAAGATATATCATGTACAGGTACAAATCCCCTGTGATGAATGTTATCATTATGTATATCTAAAATGTACTATTACAATTAAAAATATTGGCTATGTTTCCTGTGCCCTTGGCAAATTCACTTGTTTATAGTAGCTTTAGAATTCTTAAGTATTTTCTTTAGACGTGAGTATGTTATTTGCAAGCAAACAATGTACTTCTTTTCCAATATGTAAGCTTTTTATTTCTTTCTTTTGCCTCATTACACTGCCTGGGACTTTTAGTACAATATTGTACACATATTTTGAGAGTCAATATCCTTGTATCTTTCTTGATCATAGGTATAAAGCACTGAAACAGTCACATTGTAAATATTAGCTGTTGTTTCTTGTTATTATCTCTCTGTCTTTATTCTAAAGATATCCTTAATCAGTGAAATAGTTTTTATTCTTAGTTTGCTCACAATTTTTTCCATAAGTGGGAGTATAATTTTGTCCCATACCTTTTTCTATATTTTGAGGCAATCACTTATTTTTGCTTTTTTTCATTATATATTATCTTTTTTATACATTATTAGGCTTTTGTGGTAATTCTTTGGTTAAGGATTTTTGTGTCTGTTTTTTGAAGTGCAGTCATCTGTTATTTTCTTATTTCTTTGCCTGGTTTCAGTATTAGGGTAATACTGGCTTCATAATATGAGTTGTAAAGTAGTTTGTACATCTCTATTTTCTCAAAGAATTTGTATAAATTCTTCCTTAAGCTTTTATTTCTATTAGCTCTTCCTTAAATATTTGATAGAATTGACCAGTGAAGCCATCTATGTCTGGCATTTTATTAAAAATACGTTTCATAAGTCTTATAAATTCATTTTCTTTAAGTAGTAAAGAAATTTATATTTATCAAATTTATTAGTTTTTCCAATGAATCAAGTTATTCTATTGTTTGTCTAGTTTCTATTCTATTGATATCACCTCTCTCCCATATCTCTTAAGTGAGAATAGATCTTAGAAGAACACGAAAACATAAAGAGTTAAAAAAATGGAAATTTATTGACAGCTATAGATTTTGAGATCTGCTAGACATGGCAGCTCTGAAAAACACACACATAATTCTCTGTCTTCAAGGATATTATTACTGTATCTAGTACTCTTCCCATCCAACTTTCCCAATCAAGTTATGTGTATAATAACACTAAAGAATGAATATGTACTTTTCATGACCTAAGGTAGAGATTATCAGACTTTTTTGGTTCATGGCAGTGTCTTACTCATTTTTTTTCAAGATACTCAGACCAAAAGTAATACCTGAAACTTCCATTTATTAAGTAGATAGTTCCAAATAACTTTTTATGTCCTAATAATAAGTTGCTGTAAAATAACACACACACACACGCACGCACACACACACACTTGTGTTTACTTTTAAAATAACTCTAAATACTTATTAGCAAGATGTATACTTGATAGTCACTGAACAACTTAAAACCGTAGACTTAGATACATGTTGCCTATCTTTTCTACATTTATTTTCATGCTTTTTTTAAATCACAACAACTACTGAAAACTCAACTTACCAAAAATACAATGTTATCAAAAGAAAGGTGGTATAATGTAATATTGAAAGTGGATAGTACTGTCTTGAGCAAGTACTTTGTACACTGTCCTATAGATATTGAATGTCTGTGTTATTTCTCAAAAAGCAAAGTATCCTATGGTGTCCTGTGAGTAGGCTGTAGTCCTTGAGGTGCCTCAACACAGTTTGGGAAGCATGGTGGAAGGGTAACACAGAAGAAAGCTAATGAGAGCACAATTTATTTGAAGGTTTAAATCTGTTTAGTATTTAATGTTCATCTAAAGTTTTCATTCTATTCTATGACATATTTGTATTTGAATATATTTAAGTATGAATTTATACTTTATGAACATGCCCCATATTTATATTATGGATTCTTATATCCCCTGAAATACCACAGTACCGACCTAGGGATGCTTGTTCTACAATTTGAGAAACAAGGGTCTAGCTATGGAAACAGAGAAAATATACAGATGAGAGGTTAACCAACAACCCAACGCAACACAGCATTAATGATGAAAAAGAAGGAAGTAAAAAAATAATTATGGTCCTAGCTAGGACATTTCTCAGACTGAAAGGGGATAGTGTCAATAAGCAATGTTGAGAAAACAGGCATACATACAGGTGAACATGGCTTTATGTTCACCTAAGAAGGATTGTAAATCATTGATTTTGTAAATTGGGCAGAACTGTGCATGCATTAGGTAATAAAACAACATATTCCACTAAATTTCCTTTTTCTTATTTTTGGAATCCAGAGAGTCAACATTATGTGCATTTCTTGTTCTAAGAATATTGAAATGTTTCTCTGGGTTTAGCAACCCCAGAAAATAATGCAACTGACTCTTATTTTTCACAGACTGCCCCCTCTTTGTGAAGCCTCTTACAGTGAGGAAGACTCCTTTACCTCCTTCTGAAAAATGGGGCATCGCAGTCTGTTTCTTGGAGGGAAGTTTTTTAGCTCACATCTAGGAGAAGAGAATTGAGAACCAGTGAAACACAACAATCCCGTAAGTCAATTATTATTACCATTGTGTGAGTTAGCAAGCTGAAGTTCAAGCAAAAACCAGAATCATGTATCTAGATGATAATAATATCTTTATAAAAAAAAAAAAGGAGGAGGCTGCTGTCTCTTTTTGGAGTTCAGCTCACCACCCTAAATATATATACATTCTTAATCCTGGGAGAATTATTTCATTGTTTGTGTATTTTTAGTTAGCCCCTTTGTCAATTCTAAGACACTTTCTGTCCATATTGTGCTTTCTCTGAAATTAGGGTGTGTCCCACGAATAATGAGATGTCATAGATTAATTGGATGCATTGTCTTCTGCTTAGTAATAACATAAATTTTTTGAGTCTTCATAGTTAATGGTGGCTTTGATTTAAAGAAATAAAGTAGTTCACTTGTAATATGGTAGTAATACAGTTTTCAGGTTGAGTGATGTTAAGATTCAACTGTGAACTTGGCTTGCTGAAAGGAATCATGGTATAGTAGAGGGAATAATAAGGTGGGATAAGACTATTGTATCTCAGGCTCTCAGGTTCTTCCCACCTCTCAGAAGGTGGTAAGAATTTATGATGTCAAAACAAGTAAGAGATACAAGCATAAAATAACAAATGCCATAAGTTAACTGTTCTGCTAATTTTAGAATCTTGCATCTTTCTTTGGATATGCCAACTGGATATGTGGACAAGACACTATCCCAAACAAAAAACCATAGGTGTTTGAGACAGTGTCCAAGACATGACTGAGCACACACACGGTATACAAAAAAGGGCAGTGTTTTTATTTCCTTTCCTCAGAGAGATATAGATGTGTCAGGCTCATTTTAGGGAAAACTTTTATATAGAAAGATCTTAATTTCCCCCATTCCTCAGGAAAAGATTGCAGACAGGCTCCGGGATAAAGGAATATAGCTAAATAAAATGACACTAGTTTTGCATAAAACTGTTACCTAACCATAGTTACTGTCTTCTTAAAAAAAATTTTAACATCCATTTATCTGTACCAAGCCAGTACAATGAATTATCTTCCCTTACTAAGATTTCAACCAAATTAAAATTAAATTAGGGGCTGGGGATTTAACTCAGTGATTAGAGTGTTTGCCTTGCAAGCACAAGGCCCTGAGTTCAATCCCCAGGCCCCGGGATAAAGGAATATAGCTAAATAAAATGACACTAGTTTTGCATAAAACTGTTACCTAACCATAGTTACTGTCTTCTTAAAAAAAATTTTAACATCCATTTATCTGTACCAAGCCAGTACAATGAATTATCTTCCCTTACTAAGATTTCTAACCAAATTAAAATTAAATTAGGGGCTGGGGATTTAACTCAGTGATTAGAGTGTTTGCCTTGCAAGCACAAGGCCCTGAGTTCAATCCCCAGCACCAAATAAATAAATAAATAATTAAATTAATCCCACTTTAAAATTCAAGAATCAATACATGTATAACTATTGTTTGTCCTGTGTTGCACATGAGAAAGAAGCATCCCTCTAACAACCCTGATGGGTAAGTGACACCATGTTAAAAACTGGCTGTAAGACAGAGTGACCCATCGAGTCCACCACAAAGACAAGAAGGAAAGAATGTCAGCAGAGAGAAGGAGTCCCTGCTGTATGTAGGCTTTCATTGCAGCCAGATTTCTTGATAATTGCAATTCTTTCTGGAGCGAGATGGAATCTCAGTGTTGTTTTAATTTGTCTCTCAAATGACCAGTGATCTTGAACATTTTTTCATGCATTTATTTGTGGTGTCTACTTCTTCATCTGAGAAGTGTCTGTTCATTTCAGCTGCCCATTTTTGAATTGAGTCTTTAAATTTTGGAGGTCTGATTTTTCTGAGCCAGATCTCAGAATAGATCACAGGTCCCCCAAGGGATAAGGCCAGAAGATAGTGCTAGCAAAGTATCAAGAGGACCAAAGTTGCCTAAATTAGTCAGCGGTCATCTGTATGCTGTGATTTACTAGTGCTCACACTGGTGGTGGTAAAGGGATCAAAAACCTGGGTTTTGAGACAAATTACTCATTTGCTATAGACTGAATAAACGTGTCTTCCAGCATTCCTATTTTAAAACCTAATCATCAGTGTGATGGTATTTGGAGGTGGGACCATTTGGTGGTGATTAAGTCATGAAGGCACAGCCCTCGAGAGTGGGGTAGTACCCTTATTAAAGAAAGCTCATGGCCCTTTCCACTGTGTGAAGACCCAACAAAAAGACAGCTATCTATGACCAGGAAGTGGGCCTTCACTAGACACCACATCTCTAGTAATTTGATCTTGGACTTTTCTGCCCTCCAGGACTGTGAGGAATGAATTTCTGTTATTTATAAGCCACCCAATTCATGGCATTTTGTTATAATGGCCCAAATTGACAAAGACTATATTATTTACCCAATAAGCAATGATAAAATATCTTGTTCAGGGTCAATGATACAAACTATCAGATCACTGTTAAAGTTATTTAGTGTGACTTTAAATTAAAGCAGAATAAAATGGCCTTTTCCACACAATAAGGACAAGTTTTGCACTGGTGCTTCTCAAAAACCAATTGTGTCTAGGCTCAGTTTAATGAATTAAAAAAATACACCTCTCCCACGTCAGAGCCAAGAGGAAAGGAGAGCAGAGAGCAAAATGTCCTCTGTCCAGAATCCTGGACTAGAAAAATCTCTAGAACTTGGGTGTGAGTACATTTAAATTTCGGGTTATGGTCTGTGGCAATCATTTCTTCCTTTCTATGTGTGGGATGTTCATTTTGTGGCTTGAAGCTTGCAGTCTCCTGACCACGGATGACGTTAATGGGAGAAGGCTCCAGGCCCTGTTGTAGACCAGAGTGGCAAAGCCTCTGGGATCAGGCTCTGGGAAGGATTTTAGTTCCAAGAGGCTCCATTTAGCTGATGAGTTTCTGTCCTTATCCCTACTCTAAAACTCATGGTGCTGGAATGTGGGCCAAGGAAGGTTGTAGAAGAACCAGAAGTGAACCAGCTTCTGGGTTTCTGAATAGGAGAGGAGTATGGAGATCTGTGTGGAGTGGACTGGGCTATTCAGGCTGTCTCTCTTTTTTTTATCTCTCCACTGTGTACCTTCATTTGTGGAGTACCTGTGCCACTCAAAACTACTTAATCTCCTGGGTGCAAAGATCTTTGTGTGATGTGTACGTACGAGGTCTCATCCTAGCTTTTGCTTAAAATGTTGAACATTCTCCAGGGTATGTCTTTTGATCAGATAATTCATGATGAGATGTACAATTCTATCCTTTACCACTGGGAACTTGTTTATAGTGAGGGGATACACTGTCCTCTCATGGCTGCACATTGGCAAGGTCACTGATGCTTGTGCTTTGGGATAGCTGGCTTCTAAGGGTTATGCTGCCCATATCTGGCAGAAGCTGAGTCATTATATAGGACCCTTGAGGGCACTGTCATAGACAAATGCCTAGAAGGGCATTTGGATGGGCAGGGACATCTTGCCCTGAGACTCACTAGGCACTTCTAGTTGTCGTGAAGGTATTGAAAACTGGTATCCAGGTGCGCCAGAGCTGAGTCTCTGCCACCACAGTGAAATGATGTGACATTTATGCTGACATCCATTAGTCTGTGTCATTGTTCAGCTGGTGCATATTAGCAAAGCTCCCTAGAAGATTCTACCAGATTTCTCTTTCTCCATCATTGTGGGGCTGCCTGTAATCCAAGCCTGCTAAGGAGGCTCTTCTGACACAGTGCAGCATGGTCATGATCCATGCAATGGGTTCTCCTAGGCTGGATATGAGGCATGTCTGGGCCCCACGCTCAGGCTTTCGGGCACAGGCTGTGCAAGTCTCAGATTCCAGCATTAACTTTGCCCTTTTCCAGTTGTTATGGTTTAAATATGAATTGCCCCCAAGGACTCCTGTATTGTGGAATTGATCCCCATTGCAGCAGTGTTCGGAGGTGGGGCCTAGAGATGTGACTGAATCATGAGAGTGTTAACCTCATTAATGAATAAATACAATTCATAGCTGAATGGGCTATGAGGAGCTGGGGCCCAGTTGGAGGAAGTAGGTCACTGGTGGTGTTTTTGAAGTGTATATCCTGTCCCTAAATCCTTCCTCTCTTGCTCTTTCTCACCCTCTCTGCTTCCTGGCTACCATGCACTGAGTAATCGTCCTCTACTAGGCCCTTCCACCATGATGATTCTGCCTTGGAGCCAGCCAACCATAGATTGAAACCTCTGAAACTGTCAACCAAAGAAACATTTTCTCTTTTAAGTAGCTTATGTCAGGCATTTTGTCCCAGAGATGGAAAGCTAACTAACACACTAGCTAAGTGATGCTGGGCAAGGCATACTGTAAGTCTCAGCTTCCCTGTCTGCACGAGGATCAGGTATCTTCTCTTTATGATTCATGGAGTTCTTCATCGACAAACAATCCATCTTCTTGCTGGTTTTATGAGACAGTAGAGGCAATTAATAAATGTGAGAAATAAAATAAATGCATGTGAAAATAATTGTGTTTGACTTAAAGGGGCCTACAGCTGTAAAGAATTACTGTTTGTGACTTTTTAATAATAAGCAGAAAAAATATCATATTTATGTTAAGTGTGAGGCTCTGATCTAGTATATGATTCTTTGGGATATAGTGTTAATCCACATGCTTCATAAATATGGTGTGGTATGTGCCCCTGTCCCACACCAGAAAACAAGGATGTGTGGCAAAGAATTAGAAACCAGTGATCTGGTGTACCACAGCCTTTCTCTCTAAGACCTACACGTTGCTTCTTGCTAATGCACCTCCCTTCATATGTGTGTATAGAAAAAAAAAAAGCATTCCATAGCTCAGAGCCAGAGATAATTGGCAAAACACAAGAGAATCAGTGATGGAGGGAGGAGTAGCAGAAAAAACAGAGAGACCTGGGAATTGGAGAGTAGAAAAGACAATACAGAAGGAAAATCAATCCTCTTGGATGTGGCATGTAGAGAGAAGCTATAAAAATGGAAAGTGGGGACCTCAGATTCAATCAGTCAGATGCCAGGTGGACACGGCTTTTAAAAAATGAGGCTATTATCACAGAAATTCATTTGACAGAGCTTGGGTGTAAGAGTCAAGTGATGATCACTCTTGTCCACAATCATAAAATAAAGTGCCAGGGTGATTTATCACTGTAATTTTTTCATATACCCCAACTTGAAGAAGTGTCTGTGGGTTTGAGTCTCACCTTTAAAAAATTCTTCTTACGTCATTGTAGATTAGTGTCTGACACACAGTAGGTTTTCATTGTATGTTTGATGAATAAGTGAACTGAAAGAAAGCAGACTTAGTTAGGTCAGTTCATGTTTTCAATCCTTCAATAACATTGAAGGACTGAAGGCTGAACAAGAATACATTTCCTCTCTCACTTTTAAACATGAATCTCTGATTTCAGATTCCTCTGATCTTTGCAGAGAACTTAATAATAGGTGGTCATTACTGAGCAATTCCTGTGCCAGGGACTGTTCTAAGAAGTTTACATGACCTTGTGCAATGCTTGTAAAAACCTGTGAGCCCACATAATCGTTCTATTTTAAGAATGGGAAAAGTAACATTTAGGGATGCTTCTCTGACTAAAGGGTAAGTTAGGTAATTGCCAATGTTCTCATAGCTAGTTAGGATCAGATTGACAAATTGCATATCATTCTTTTTAATTATTCTATCTTATTATGTATCATTTTACATAAAATATTATGTATAAATTTTATTATGTGTGTGAAAGTGGCTGAAAATTTATAATAACTTTAAGTTTTTGAGGCTGGAAGAAAGTGTATAAATTGAGGGTAAGCTACTGGCATTGATGGAAGACAGAATAGGTAAAACACTTGAAGACATAGGAATAGGAAAGAACTTTCTAAACAGAACCTCAATCGCGCAGGAAATAACAACAAGAATCAACAAATGGGACTACATTAGACTAAAGAGTTTCTGTACAACAAAAGAGTCAATTAGGAGGGTGAAGCGAAAACCCACAGAATTGGAAAAAACCATTGCTAGCTACTTCTCAGACAGAAGACTAATATCTAGAATATACAAAGAACTCAAAAAAATTAAACTACCTCAAATCAATGACCCACTCAAGAAATGGGCCAGAAAAATGGACACTTCACAGTGGAAGAAATACAAATGGCCAATAAACATATGAAAAAATATTCAACATCTATGGCTATTAGAGAAATGCAAATTAAAACAACTCTAAGATTCTACCTTACCCCAGAAAGAATAGCAATCATTAGAAAGTCAAACAGTAACAAATGCTGGTGGGGCTGTGGTGAAAAGGGAACCCTCCTAC